>CM040916.1:41094403-41401903 GCA_023029165.1 Gobiocypris rarus | reverse complement strand
TGGTCCTGGTCAAGACAATCTTCTGAACTCCAAATTGAATGTCAGAATGGGAAAGAAAGTTGATTTAAGCAATTTTGAGCGTGGCATGGTTATTGGTGCCAGACGGGCCGGTCTGAGTATTTCACAATCTGCTCAGTTACTGGGAAATGGTGTGAAAAGGGAAAAACATCCAGTATGCGGCAGTCCTGTCGGCGAAAATGCCTTTTTGATGCTAGAGGTCAGAGGAGAATGGGCCGACTGAATCAAGCTGATCGAAGAGCAACTTTGACTGAAATAACCACTTGTTACAACCGAGGTATGCAGCAAATAATTTGGGAAGCCACAACACGCACAACTTTGAGGTGAATGGGCTACAACAGCAGAAGACCCCACCGGGTACCACTCATCTCCACTACAAATAGGAAAAAGAGGCTACAATTGCACGAGCTCACCAAAATTGGACAGTTGACGACTGGAAAAATGTTGCCTGGTCTGATGAGTCTCGATTTATGTTGAGACATTCAGATGGTAGAGTCAGAATTTGTCGTAAACAGAATGAGAACATGGATCCATCATGCCTTGTTACCACTGTGCAGGCTGGTGGTGGTGGTGTGGGGGATGTTTTCTTGGCACACATTAGCCACACATTATGCCACGGCCTACCTGAGCATTGTTTCTGACCATGTCCATCCCTTTATGACCACCATGTACCCATCCTCTAATGGCTACTTCCAGCAGGATAATGCACCATGTCACAAAGCTCGAATCATTTCATATTGGTTTCTTAAACATGACCATGAGTTCACTTTGGGATGTGGAGGAACGGGAGCTTCGTGCCCTGGATGTGCATCCCACAAATCTCCATCAACTGCAAGATGCTATCCTATTAATATGGGCCAACTTTTCTAAAGAATGCTTTCAGCACCTTGTTGAATCAATGCCACATAGAATTAAGGCTTTGAAGGCGAAACGGGGTCAAATATGGTGTTCCTAATAATCCTTTAGGTGAGTGTATATTGACTAAATATTAATTTGAATTAAAAAAATACAGTACCACCAGTAGAATCTACATGCTGTCAGTTAGTTTTTGTTTTGAACATGGTAGAAGGCAAAAGACAATAAGAAGAACATCTGGTAGAGGATAATAATGGTACAGCTGAATCCTCAGTTCTCTTATTCACTTGTGGGTTTTTTCAAAAAGATTCAGCAGCCTATGCAAAGCGCTCCAAGATCCAATAGTGATTTACCCTATATCATTGCATACCACTGTGAATGGCCCCTGGCTGCTTCTTACGGTTTTGTCCTTGGAGGAACAAAAATAAACCCAATACTACCATGGTTTATAATTAACCTCAGGTTAAAAATTATTTGTGTTATGTGAAATAAAGATAAAATTAAATGTAAATATTTCATGAAAAACTTTGAAATGTTGCCTTGGATAAAACTAAAACTGAAATAAATATAAATGAAAGCTAAATAGAAATATTAATAAATTGTACTAAAATGTGAGCTAAAATGAAAATGAAAATAAAAGTAAATAAAAAATATGAATAATTACTATAATAGTGTATACAGTGCTGGGTAGATTACTTGATTCCAAATTACATGACAAAAAATGTAGTTAGTAATATAATCCATTACATTGCATTTACCTCTGGTTTCACAGACAAAGTTTAAGATATAGTCCCAGACTAAAATGCATGTTTGAGCGGTTTTAACTGAAAGCAACTTGCACTAACATATCTTAAAATATGTCACTTCCATTGTTTTGTCTCAAGATGCATACCAGTAATGTTTTTTTTTTCAGAGGCATGTTTATTCAATTAAACTCAAATTTATTTGTATAGCGCTTTTCACAATACATATCGTTTCAAAGCAGCTTCAAATGCATGCGTCAACATTATTATTTAAAGTGATTTGTCATTGTTATGTATTTCAGAAATGTACATATACAAAGCAAACATTTTAGCTAACAATGTATTATTAATCAATATAATAATCAAATTAAGGCACAGATATAAGTGAAATAAGAATACATGTTGATAAAAGATACTAAAATGGCTTAAAATGAACTAAGGCCTGATCCTGGTTTAGTCTAAACCCTGTCTGTGAAACCAGGCCTTGAGTTAATGTAATTTGACTGTCTGCAGATGGGGTGCCTATGATAGCCACCACAGCTTTAATATAATTAAATATAATTGAATGACCCCCCGTTGGGAGGCCTTTAAATGGTCTCTAAGTCCAGTTCTGTAGGTTACACGATCACGGGAAGACTGCTGACTTGAGAGTTGTCCAAAACATGACCAATGACACCTTGCACAAGGAGGACAAGACACAAAAGGTCATTGCAAAAGAGGCTGGCTGTTCACAGAGCTCTGTGTCTAAGCAAATTAATATAGAGGCGGAGGGATGGAAAAGATGTGGTAGAAAAAAGTGTACAAGCAATAGGGATAACCGCACCCTGGAGAGGATTGTGAAACAAAAATCATTCAAAAATGTGGGGGAGATTCACAAAGAGTGGACTGCAGCTGGAGTCAGTTCTTCAAGAACCACTACGCACAGACGTATGCAAGACATGGGTTTCAGCTGTCGCATTCCTTGTGTCAAGCCACTCTTGAACAACAGACAGCATCAGAAGCGTCTCGCCTGGGCTAAAGACAAAAAGGACAAAAAGTGGTCCAAAGTTATGTTCTCTGATGAAAGTAAATTTTCCTTTGGAAATCAGGGTCCTAGAGTCTGGAGGGAGAGAGGAGAGGCACACAATCCACGTTGCTTGAGGTCCAGTGTAAATTTTCCACAGTCAGTGATGGTTTGGGGTGCCATGTCATCTGCTGGTGTTGGTCCACTGTGTTTTCTTAGGTCCAAGGTCAACGCAGCTGTATACCAGAAAGTTTTAGAGCACTTCATGCTTCCTGCTGCTGACCAACTTTATGGAGATGCAGATTCCATTTTCACATTGCTGCCGTAATTCAGGCAAAAGGAGCCTCAACTAAGTATTGAGTGCTGTACATGTTCATACTTTTCATGTTCATACTTTTCAGTTGGCCAATATTTCTAAAAATCATTTCTTTGTATTGGTCTTAAGTAATATTCTAATTTTCTGAGATACTGAATTTGGGATTTTCCTTAGTTGTCAGTTATAATCATCAAAATTAAAAGAAATACACATTTGAAATATATCAGTCTGTGTGTAATAAATGAATATAATATACAAGTTTCACTTTTGAATGGAAGTAGTGACATTTTTTTTTGATGAAATTCTAATTATATGACCAGCATATATATACTAAAATAACAATGTCCCACGGTAGCACTTTGAAGTATATCTGAGCAATTTTTCACCTCTCTCTTTCTACAACCAGCATTTGTAAACATGTTTCTCTCATCCTCATCTTTCACCTCTGCAACCATAAAGGTCACTTCTAACAAGCTCTCTCTGTGTGACTTTGTCAGGCTGTTCTTTAGCATAAACTGACAAAGGGTTAAAACAGATCAATGCAATTAGCCCACACTTTGCCTTTACTCAAACAAAGCGAGGTAAAAGCTGAAAAATAGATGCTTATTTCAGAAGGCCATTAAGAGAAACTGTTTCCACTGCAGCATGTAATTATGTTGGCTGTGTGTGAGGTCCTGTGACTGTGTGTGTGTATTTGAGATTTGCTCTGAACAGTTGTCAATATTAATGTTATTTGAGTCATAAAAAAGTTGGCGGGGACTAAAATGATCTTTTATCTCTATGAGTTAATGGTCATATTATAACACAGATCAATATGACGAATACCTGGCTTTAAAAGCAAACCAAGCACTGCTGAATAAAACGGAATCAATAAAGATACAAAAATACAACTGTATTCCACCCATTAACCCGTAGTACTTTTTTCAGATTGCACAGAGGCAGTGAGACCATACAGAGAAGAGCATGGTAGATTTGAAGACATACCATGACTCATTTAACAATTACCTGTGACGGTTTGATTAAACATCAGTTAAGATACATTTCTGAAGATACGATAATGTTAAATGCAGGCATAAATGGGGTTCAAAATGTTTTGTGATTAACTCAAACAAAATGTAGTGAAAATGCATTTGATCACATCACATTTTTAGTGCAATGCTAATCAATCCTGATTTATCCTCCATTTTTCCCCCCTGTAAAGCAGAAGTGTGTTTGTTTTTGTTAAAATGCTTTTTTACAATTCCAACTGAATGTGCAGATCCAAAGTAATTTGTATTCCCCTGAAAAGTGTAACACTGTGGTTTTTAGGTTTTTCAAAACATTGCTCTGTATTTGTTCATGCCAACCTTCCTGACAAACCAACATTAAGGGCTGGTTCACACAGGATGTTTTTTTTTTCCAGTTAAAAAAAGTAAGACACAGGTCAATAGAAAAAAATAAATAAAAAAGCACAAGGGTAGAACTTTGTTCAACTTGAGCGCAGCATGTTTAAAATCTTATTTCATGTGAAAGATGTTTGAGATGGTTAAAAACGTCTCTAACTTAACCAATAGCTAAGTTTAGGGCCAACAAATAATATAGATGGGAAAACAAATCAATATTCTTTCAAATCCATTTGGTTGGATGCTACTGGCACAGAAATTGCACACTTCACTTTTAATAGCATCTCTTTGAAGAAATGCATTTTGATCCAGTAGTTACTGTGTTAATTAAGGTTTGGTACTGTTTATATAAGGTAATTGGTTTCCCTTGTGAAAGTAACATGGAAATTGTGAAGAAGTGTTACGCTTCCTCTGCCCTGTAAAATATGAGGCCTGGGAGATTACCATGTGTTCACAGCCAGAGCCTGGACTAAAATGTTAAAGTGCCTGTGATAAAATATCAGTCAAGCAGCAGGGAGGGAGAAATATACAAAAATTAGTGTGACAATGTACATAATGACAAGCAATGTGTCTGTGATGCTACTGAAACATACTGTAAGCTGATGCTGCAGGACAGACCTGTGAGTGTTTGGAGACCCAATGGCGCAGGACGTTCAGAACTCTGTTGGTAGCCGCACGACGTATAATGAACTCCTTGTCACAAGTCCGTTCAGAATTATTAAAAACTGCAAAGGAATATACACACTGTAAGGGTAACAGTCCTGTAATATCCAGACTCTCTCTTCAGATTGTAAAACCAATGTACATATTGATTACACATGATCAAGAGCATAGTTAAAAAAAAGGTGAAAGAAATATATGTATACACATCGATCAGGCATAACGTTAAAAGTGAATAACATTGATTATCTCCTCATCACGGCACCTGTTAGTGGGTGAGATATATTAGGCATCAAGTGAACATTTTGTCAAAGTTGATGAGTTGATGTGAAAAATGGGAAAGTGTAAGGATTTGAGCGAGTTTGATAAGGGCCAAACTGTAATGGCTATGACAAGAAGTTAATGCTGGTTCTGATAGAAAGGTGTCAGAAGTCACATAGTGCATTGAGTTTGTTGCATATGGGGCTGCATAGCCACAGATCAGTCAGGGTGCCCATGCTGACCCCTGTCCACCGGCGAAAGCACCAACAGTGGGCACATGAGCTTCAGAACTGGACCACGAAGCAATGGAAGAAGGTGGCCTGGTCTGATGAATCATGTTTTCTTTCATATCATGTGGATGGCAGGGTGCGTGTGCAGCTTATCTAGGGAACACATGGCACCAAGATACACAATGGGAAGAAGACAAGTCACCGGATGCAGTGTGATGCTTTGGGCAATGTTCTGCTGGGAAACCTTGGGTCCTGCCATACACATGGATGTTACTTTGACACGTACCACCTACCTAATCATTGTTGCAGACCATGTACACCCTTTCATGGAAATGGTATTCCCTGGTGGTTGTGGCCTCTTTCAGCAGGATAATGCGGCCTGCCACAAAGCAAAAATGTTTCAGGAATGGTTTGAGGAGCACAATAACGAGTTTGAGGTGTTGACTTGGCCTCCAAATTCCCCAGATCTCAATCCAATCGAGCATCTGTTGGATGTACTGAACAAACAAGTCCGATCCATGGAGGCCCAACCTCGCAACTTGCAGGACTTAAAGGATCTGCTGCTAATATTTTGGTGCCAGAGACCACATCACATCTTCAGGGCTCCAGTGGAGTCCATGCCTCGACAGATCAGGGCTGTTTTGGCAGCAAAAGGGGGACCGACACAATATTAGGTCATAATGTTATGCCTGATCGGTTATACACAGACATACCTGTCATTTGCCTTACTATCAAATTTACTTATTTCTAAATAGTGCAATGTACTATAACATAAACAAATCAAAATTCCCTAATGTCATTACTGCAACTACACAATGTATAATTGCAAACACAGCACCACTATACCTGTAGTTGCAGTGCTGGAATGGCATAAGTTGAAACCACAAAGTGGCATTAAAGAACACAGAATTAATACAATTCTTTCTTATGGTATTTAATAGGATTAGAGAATGTTAGTTTATGCAAGTAAGATGATTACGGCTTACGGCTTAAATTTATTCTAAATAGCCTTAGTAAATTAGCCTTAATTCAGCATGAGTCTGCTATTCCTGTTCTGATGTTGAAAATTGTTCCGTCATTGAGGGCTAATAATAGAGCAGCTATTAGACCTGCAGAAACTTCAACAGCTGTGTGTAAATTGAATTTCAATAGCATATGAAGCTTTGCACATCAATTGGGTTCTGTGAGTGGTGCAGTGTACCTGGAGGGCTGCTGTGTCCAGCTGCTGCTGTGGCAATAGCAAATGCAGAGGCGGGAGAAACGGAGCAGCGCGAGTTCTCAGCTGACTGGACTAGAAATAAATATGGAGAGATTAATATTTAATGATTGATATTTAATCTCCACAAAAGGTGGCACCTTTATAGGATCAAGTCAGGCAAAAAATATTTCAAATCTTAAGTCGTTACAAATCAATGAACGCAAAGAATCCATACAAAGGTTTTGTGTGATAATAGACCAATAGATTGGACTTCAAAAACCTTATATCTGGTGTCTCATAACTAAACACCATGATGTCAATCCTGCACTTATCAGTTATATCTAGTGGGGCATTTTAGTGAATAATGACTGAATTTTCAGTACGTTCATTAGACAAAGTATAGAATGGCTTATGGAAATTGGTAATAGAGTGCAAACATTGTATTGATTACACTTATAATAATGTTTTGTCCTTTGGCACTGATGCACTGATGTGAATATTATCTACAAAAATTGTGAGCTCCACAGGACAGCATTTTTTATTTTTGTGAGAACTGACCATTTTTTTCCAGGGGATGTGTAGTACAGTATGTACATAAAGCCATAATTATCACACATGTAGTCTTTCTGCTAATCCATTGGTGATAGTTCAAAATGAAAGACGTTATTCAGGCAGCACATATGGAAACAGGTTTTCATGGAAACTGAGAGAACAGATATAGTTACAAACCATATACTGTATATAAATATGACAGAATCTGCTGTTGACTAAATGTTGAGCAAAATGGAGGTGCAAAAGATGCCCAATACAAACAGTCTGGATGGAACAACATCTGTGCCAATCAGAACCAATTAAGTGCAGGTGGAATGTGTTACATAATCTACTCGTGTCCCAACTCTCCCCATATATGGCTTTATTTAATGTCATCCAAGCACAATATTTGACTATTTCTGATCCAAGACTGTGACTGTGGCCATTTAGTAACAGAATGGGACTATATTGAGGACTGCACTGAGCAAGCTTTGCTCGAGGAACCATGTTGGGTGCTCTCTCCTCTAAAATGCAAAGTGAAAATATTATAAAAGAAACATAAAAACGGATCTAAGGTCAGTATAAAGGTGACTGCATATCTCAATACTAGCTACTCAATACATGCAATAGGACTAATATGTAAAGAGCTAGCAATATTGGAATGAAATCATAACTGGAATTGGAATGAAGTCATAACTGACCAGTGTGTTTGACTCTGCAGTTGGTCTCAAGAGGCCTGCACTGCCAAGAGAGTCAAACACCAACAGACATGCGCACGCTTACCTCCTGGCTGTCTGTAGCGGAGGTGGCGTGGAGTGGAGGGTGAGCGGCAAGGAGAGATTTCTCCTGGTTCACTGCCCTGGGGTGACTCTGGAATAAATTTGTCCAAAGACACTGACTCCAGCACAGCTGACGGGAAAAGTAAGACTCTTTATTAAAATGGATGATACAACCCCTCATTCTTCAAAAATGAATGGTTTAAGGGCAACAGCTCTACAAGCAAACAGAGCAGGGGGCAGGGAACAGCGAAAAAACTAGGGCCAGAGTGATGCTATGCGGTTAATAGGGTGTTCTGGATGGTTGTTAGGTTGTTGATATGGTGATATGAGAGGTTGAGAGCGGGTTAAGTCTAAAAAGCCCACGCCTAAGCAGGGCTGTTATAGTTAAATAAAACTAAAACCATGACAATAATTCAAACTATTAAAGGCACAATATGCAATTTTCGCCTCTTAAGGTCAAAAGTCGCTCTAAAGTTGTGTTATAATGCTAATCTGTGTGTTCGCTTGGTGGCTATATGAGACACTTGTTGCACACTGCAGTAAACTAGATCGATATTAGGCATGGTAAAACATGGTACTCGCGGTAAATCAAGAAAACGAGATTTAAACAAAAAATACTAACTACCAACACAGCAAAAAGATCCGCAGTGGAGGTAAACGGACCCGTATTGTCGTCCACTTACGCGCAGTGACGCATCCGCAACAAAGACGGACTGCGGACCCGCGCCGTGGCTCCCCGCTGCGGCTCAGCGCTGCAACTGCGATTAAAAAGCTCCGGTTCATGGGTATGTTCCAGAAGCCGCGATACCTTCGCAGTGGATCTTTTTGCTGTGTGGGTATGTTGAGCTATATAACAATGATTAGTTTTCTGTCTATATTTTAATCAAAAATTTTTACATATTGTGCCTTTAATAAAAGATATAATAGCATGTCAGTGATACTAAAATAACACTGCCCCTATGTATATGATATTCTGAGCCATATACACGACATATTTATAAGAAAATCATTATTTTGCCTGGTTAAGCTTTGACAGACAAAATTAAAAAAAATTAAAACGTAGGGATCGTTTACCAAAAAAAAATGATGTCATCATTTACACCTCCTTAAGTTATTCCAAACATGTATAAATTTCTCTCTTCTGCCGAACAAAAAAAGATATTTTGAAGAATATGGTTAACCAAACAGTTGATTGGCCCCATTGACTTCCACAGTATTATTCAGCAGAAGAAAGAAATTCATACAGGTTTTGAAAAACTTGAGGGTGAGTAAATGATGACAGAATTTTCATTTTTGGGTGAACAATCCTTTAAAGTCTGATCACAAAGTAATATGTGGCATGTCTGAAGCAGTGTTACAGATTACTATTAGCGCCAGTAGTTCACAATAAGACTGACCTCATAATATGTTGGATTTCATAGCAGAAAGAGGGAAAACAATACAAGAAAATATCTTTACACTAGCAAACACAAAACGCAAAATATCCGTATCGTTTTCACAAACCAGAAATCCTAACCAAAATCACCCAGACGTCCATTTCCTAGACCCATATCAATCCTTTGAATGTTATTGAATAAAGAAAGTGCTTTATCAATTGGTTGAGGTTTCAAACATTGCCTGCTTCTCATTCCGAGCTGCCTGGATGCCAGTATATTAAAGGGCATTATGCAATAAACAATAAAGCATTATGGGTGTTTCGTCAAATATCTTAAGTCCTCTGTTTTGCATTAAGGAGGGACTCAACAAGCATGTTTGCACTTTCTTTGTGCGTGGATTTTATGTGGAGACAGGAGAATGCTGGTCAGACTAATAGCCTATAAAAAGAAAATAACACATTAGTTTGGCCGTTAAGTTATTATGGTTTTCGGTGCAATTTGGAGCACCTACAGAAATTTTACCTACAATATTCACTCTGCCAGCTACTTTTCAATTACACTTTTAAAAAGGCAAAAGCCAGCTAATGACAGTTGAGATCATGAACATCCATGTTACTAGCCAGCTAGTGTCTTGACCTACTTTAAACATCCCACCACTGCTTTTAAAATGTGAAAAATCTTACCAGAATGTATTGTGATAAGCCCAGAAAAAAGTAAATCCATGATGGAGGATGAAGCGAGATCATTTGTAATGATAAATTATAAATTTTACATTTTGTTCAGTTTCACTATCAAATATTTCTCTTCATTATGCAATTGTTATGCTTATTAGAGTGTTACACTGTTAGCTTAGCAACATGCTAACACCAAATTCTATAGCACAACAGTTTCAATCCACTTTTTCAGTGGCCTTGGTTTTAGGAATTATTTTTCCCATAGTGACTAATAAAAAGACCAACCAGCAACGAGGTGAATCACAACATTACAAACTGATTTGAAGCAAAAAAAGTATTTGAAAATAGGACAAAAAGACAAAGGTACAAGTACTTAAAGTGCCCCTATTATGCTACTTTAAAGTTTCCTAATTTAGTTTTTGAGGTCTCCAACAACAGGTTTACATGCATCAAAGATCAAGATCATTTACATTGCACATCGCCACAATGTTCAATGATTCTCATGGATGGATGAATCTCTATCTCTAAATCCCTCCTTTCCACAAGCTTCTCTGCTCTACTCTGATTGGTCAGACGGTCCAGTCTGTTGTGATTGGTCTACCGCGTACAGCACGTATATCAGAAACAAACGGCCATTACCATAACTGAACTCCATCTCCGTCTGGAGGCTCCCTAAAGCTCAGCGATAGTACACACTGTAAAGATAGTAACGATTGTGTTTATTTTAAACCAATCAATCGATGATGAAACATGGGAAGAACTAGTTATTCAACCCTTGAGCAGGACATTTCTCAGTGATTCAACTGTAATTCCTCACCATCAGCATTAACAAGCATCCACCAACAAACCTGTGTGTGTGTGTGTGTGTGTGTGTGCGTGTGTGCGTGCGTGCGTGCGTGCGTGTGTGTGATCTTGCTCCATCCTTTATCTTTACTCAAAGTAGTAAGAATGACAGCCCACAGCTGATTTACAGTAGTATTTCAGTAAGACAGCAATAACGTGAGTTAGCCAGTTAAAACACATTGTAGAGCACAGAATCTTCTCGACATGATGCTAGCCAGTATCCACATGAATCTGCTGCAGTATTTAAGTTGTCCCTGGTGTCTGGAATAAGTGGACGGGCAGTATGCTAATGTTTCGTCATGACGTCACAATGAAACGGCTTGCGATTCATTTGAAAATCGATTCGTTTAATTGATTTAGATTCAACTCTTACTTTTGAGAGACAATAACTTCATATACGGTGCACTTTCAGATTTAAAACTTTGCAGGATGTTTTCATTCACTCAGAACTGTTACACACTACATGAAAGGTAGTTTTATCCATAATAGGGGCATTTTAACAGTATTAATAAGGAAAAAAACTACAATCCATGAAGCATTGCAAATGACTTAATCAAATTAAAAACAATGTATAAAACTATTGATTTAAATATGTTAATTATATTGTATGTATAAAAAACAACATATTTTATGTTTACTGTAAAATATGAATATATATACAAACATTTGAGTAGTTTGAGAGTGTATGGACGTTGATTCATTCGCACTAAAGAGTTCTCTTGACACAATATTTAGGCCCTGTCCCAAATGGCAAACTTAATATGCAGAATCATATGTAATGTTGTTTTCACCAGGAATTTCGCCGTTAAACACAATAAGTTAAATAATGTGGTCTGATGGCTTCAACAAAAGCTTATGTCACTGATAGCTCACTATAACAACCTAATAGCTCAAAGTAGGTCTGTCTTTAAAAATCAGTTCCCCTATGGAGAAAATGAATGGGGTTTTTACTTCCATAACGCATTTGTTGCACTCACTAGGTTTAAAACAGAGTTAAAATGTTTCTCTTTCCATTTCTAGAAATAGAAAATCAGTTTTCTGCTCACCTCTCCTGATGCTGCGGCGCAGTTTACCACAGAGGGCGTCGATTCGCTGCACCTCTGCATTCTCATCCAGAGCTCCAGGGCTCTGCTCAGGGGAGGATGGACTTTGTCCACGGCTAATGTCCAAAGGGGGCTTGTTGTTGTTGGATGGTGGGGGTGAGATGGTGGGGTTGGCGGAGGTTGGACTGCTGGCTGCAGATGACGAGGTTGTGGACAGATCCAGGATGCCTACTTTTGAGTTGATAGGGGAATTAAGAGAGAGTTTCCTGGTGCGAACTGGAGAGGAAGTACGGGAGGGGATGGAGAGAGGTGGAGGAGATGAGAACTTGCGACACAGTCTTGGGGATTTGTCATTTACATGGTCCCCGCTGCGGTTGTTCTGGTTGGTGGCGAAGAAGAGCTCCAGGGATCTGAGTTGTGGAAATAACATTGAAAGATTGGGCATAAATGACTGAGCAACACTGGCACATTCTCCATACTTGCATGCTCCAAATACACTTAACATTCTTGTCAAACGGTGTGTTGGATGCATTCTACATGTGGAAAAACATATTGAGCATCGGTTGTTGAGGCATGCCTCCTCTGCAGCTTTCAGAGTTTGAGAACAACAGGTAAACATTGCAAGATGTGAAATCTGCAATGGATGACAGCAATTGTGCAAGGGCAGAATCCAGGATTTAATAAAAATCACATTATAGTAACTTCCAAAAAAAAAAAAGGATAAAGACAAACACTCCCAAGAAATACAGAATAGAGACAGAGTGGAAAATGTAAGGAGATAAACCAGAAAAATGGACAGAGATGTAAGTGAATCAGTAACAGAGAGATGGGCATGTTACTTTGACTGATCCAGTGCTATCTTCCTGATCTTCAGGCTGTAGTCTGGGCAGATGGATGTAATGGACAAGCGGTCAAATGAGTGATACTGGACCCTGTGTGACAGCAAAGTGGGTGGGGTGATGAGGGACATCAGAGACAGCACATCAAACGTCACATCACTCACAATGACACCCTCTGACCACGAACATCATCACATGAGGTACACATGCTGTGTTTGTCTTATGCACAAGAATATTAAACATTCAACAACAATTTAGGAGGTATTGCTGAGCACTTTATTGCTGGCTGCTTTTTAGGTACAGGTTACTCAAAGTACACCAATTTAACTTGGCAGAAAACCTGCTTTTGGAATAGAAAATATTTCCATTTGAAAGGACATTCAATCTGAGCACAAATGTTTGCAGAGATCAATGTACCACTCAGTCTCACTCACAGCAGTGGTTTAGATGCATACACCTTGTGCTCTCTTGCATATATTTCAAATCAATCACACAGAACATTTGAGTGTTAATATATGGAATTATTGTGGTAAAACGACAAGCAAGCTCCCTGTCCACACTAAATACAAAACTGCTGTGTGATGCAATATAATTACAGCCAGTTAGAAGATATTTCATAGTTATGTAGCAGGAGCAATGAGATCTCTTTGTGGGCCGGGCTACCCAGAATGATGCAGCAGAATTAGAAACTATGTAACTGACCATTTTCTAATGATCATTGCAGTTAGGACATAAAAATAAATTGATTTACATTGAAGGAAAGATTTTGTATAGATTGTGAAATAGAATATAATATGCAGCACCCTGTGCTAGATAACATTTTTAAAGCCCATATAAAAATAAGAAGCATTGTTACTATTGTGATAATTTTACTGTTTTACACTCATTTTTAAAATCCTTTACATGTCTGTTGTCAAGACAGATATGAGTGTCTTTGATTTAAACTTTAGTAGTAAAAATGGTATTAGAGTTGGTTAGTTTGTCAGTTTGAACTTTCTGTTTCGATAAATTGAATTGATTCAACACTTTGTTTGCATTATCACTCAAAAACGTTAACAGAAGTCTCAATGCAATAATTTTAAAAAAATACTTTATTTTCCAGCAAAAATGTAGGTTAAAACAGCCGTAATAGCTGTTTATAACTATTATTTGAAAATTATTTTTATGTAGAATATTACTATATTTTACTTTTTGCATTAAAAGTTTGAAATCTACTTGACAACAATGGCTGTTGGTTGAAATTAGGGACTGAAAAAAACAGACATTTAAGTTATTTCAGACTAAAGAGATCAAATTTGAGACAATGGACATCGAAACTAAAAGGCTGTAAAAACATCCCTCTTTAACTCTAGCTGTGACTTTTAACCCCTTTGAGAGCTCCATTACCTGACCGGTATGGATGTAAACGGCTTCTTGTAGATGTCAGCCAGTTTCTCCATGACCACGGTGGCAGTGGTGAAGATCCGATAGGTGTGCAGGAACGTGTTGAGGAAGTCTATGGAGAGGAAGCGCAGGTCTGTCAGCCTCTCCAGCAGCCTCTCCACACTGGCGTAGCGGATCTGAGGAACCTTGCAGGAGTTGAGCGTCTTACTGAAGCAAATGTCAACATCATCTTTATGGAGACGCGCATCAGATCTAATGAAGAGCACAACCAAAGCATCTTTACGGTCTGTATGCTGTACATTTATGATGATGGTGAATGGAGAAGTATGAAAAACTAGTGGAGCTGCACTGATATCACAGTGAATATTGGTTGTATCTAAATATGTTAGCTAACTAGTCCAAATGTAACAGATGTACTGTATAATAATAATATATACATTATTTGTTTCCAAAATTTTTAGAAGCTTTATGCTAAACCACAAGAGGAATATTAAAATGATTCATCAAAGAAATATTTCATATCTTTCTATTTATTTATTTAAACTACAAAATAATAATAATAATAATAATTTTTTTGCTTAAGACTTTTTGTCAGTTAAATGCTGCATACTTCCGTGACTGGTAGTGCAAACATATTTTTCCAGCAGGGAGGAAAATTAGTCCCAGTTGCTTGCCCTTTCGGTCACTCTAATGTTAAGCTGGGACAGATGTGTTTGCACAAATGTAGAGTGCCGGAGCATGGCTTCAGTGAATGTTCACCGCACCAGACAATCTGTTAGCAGGATGCTGTTCTTGGCTAGCTAATTTGAAAGTCTACTCATTTTTTAAATTGTTAATTTTGTTAAATTGATATGTTATTTTTAGTAATTTGGTCTTTTACTAGATTAAATCAAAATCACCTGTATGTGTTCATGGTATTACTGGCCTAAAATTATTATGAACATGTAAAGGAAGTGCTTCTATAAGTACAATACGCTGACCCATGGCAATTAAAGGCTGACCCACACTAAAGGATTTGTAAAATCTTATCAGATTTTCAAAATGTGAGACCACAAACATGATGATAAAAAAATAATAGATTTAACAGTTTTGTATCAATAGTGTTTCAATTTGTTTCAATAAACTTGCAGATTTTTCTTTTGTAATCATATATTTTAATTGTTCTGAACTTGAAATATGTGAGTAAGCTAATTCAAACATTTAACTTAAAAATATCATGTACTCTCAATTTTTCTTGCAGTGAAAACTTGACTAGCTTTACCTTGCTAATTCAATAAATGCCACTTTGCTAATTACACAATGCTTTGGTAGCATTAGCACTTGCTGAATGAGGACAGCAATTCATAGTTTTCATGTGACGTCACATCATTTTAGAAACGCCCCACCTGGAGGGAAAAGCAAGGCTTTCCTCCATTGCCCACCAGTCATTTTTATAGCATGCATCATCAAAAAGGTGTAAACTGTTAATCTTTTAATATCACTGTTATAGTACATTAAGGCACTTTAATGGTGGGTTGCATAACAGAAACTCTTCTTCAGCTAGCATTCCAAAACATTAAACACTACTAAATCTCACACTTAATGTTAATCTAGCACACAAAAACAAAACAAACAAAACATAATATAACACTTAATTTTGGCATTTACTGTACCTTTTGGGTGCCATAGCAAAGCATGCTGGGAAATAGAAAACTCAGCCCAGTTTCGATAAATTTTAAGTTAGTTTAAATTCATCATAAAGCTCAAAACAATGAAACAATTCAGATTACTTCAAATGTGCCAGTTTTGAGATCTCAAAAGAAAAATAAAGTTCTAAATACTCATTAAAATTTTTGATTTGTTTGAACTAATTTGTTTAATTTGAGTTGGCTCTTCTCAAACCAGTTAATTATTTTGATTGTTAGGGTTGAACATCTGAGGGGGAAAAAGCTTTGGATGATATTATAGTATGCTTCCATCAACTTTCTGCTAGGGTATCGCTTCGTTCCAGGTTGCAATCTACAGAGTGCGTGCATGTTTTTCCTCGAGGTTCCCCCCACACAACAGGATTTCTGATCGTAAATATTCAACATGGTGACCACCGCACCGATCATCCGAGCAGATTTATCACTGTTAACACCTCACACCACAGGAAAATCTGATAAGATAATCTGTAGAATCATCAAGATAATTGGGACTTTATCTTGTTGGAAGGGGAGAATTGGGCCCAATATCGGGCCGATTATCTTGTAGTGTATGGGTACCTTAAGACACATTATTTCTTTATAAACGCAGGTCTGACTTACTTAATCATGTGCGGCACTGTGACTTTTGAGTTCTCTTCAAACACGCTGGTCATCAGGCCATTACAGCGGATGTTATCGATGCACTACATCACAAAGAGCAGAAATTTAAAATAAGAGAGGGATCAAAACAAGGAACACAGCACAGGAAACAACACAATTAATCTAAGTCATTAAACACGTGGACATTATGTAATTTATTTGTGTGTCTTAGAGACTGGGAGGGGTGGGTTCATCAATAAGCCAAATTCCGCCCACAAGTATGATCCCCCCCAGGAACAAGTCTAAACCTCATGGCTGTTGAATAGGGTGTGAAGTTTCATAGTTATTATGTTCCAGTGCTTTTGCATAGCCATTATCATTTGTTTATAAAGGCTATAGGGGATTTGTATGGTTCAGAGCAATTGATGAGGTGTCAGGCACTGTTATCCTTATAATTTGTATTAATCTGCCTTTGTATGCCTTTTTGATTTGTATAATCAAAAAGAGAGTGGAGAGAGACAGGATCATAGTTGGATATGGGAAAGGAAGCAGGCTAGATTTAAACCAGCATCTACAACACATGAATTAACAACCGTGCCACAGCACTGACCACTGTTTATAAGTGAGCATATACAGAAAAATGATGATATATACACTACTGTTCAAAAGTTTGGTGTCGGTAAGATACTTTTGGTAACACAAGTATTAACACTAGAACCGCCATGGGGTAAACGTTTACCCATGGCTGTTTTTCAAATGTACATAACAGATTTTCAATAAAATAGTCACAGACGTTTACTAAATTGTGTTATTTACAATCCTGTGTTCAGATAAAACCAGAAGAAAAAAACCGGGAATTTATACCTAAAACCGCCAGCATGCAGGTAAAATGTACCCCTATATTATTCCTTTATTTTCACGCTGTGTTTGAGCAACGTGTAGGCGTACTGTAGACAGTCACACAACACACGATCAAATGAAGATGTGATCATATATTTTTTCAAGTCTGTCCATTTCCTGAAACATTTTTTCCCCAATCTATGACGTAATGAATAATAAATTTTTTATGATTACCCCAAGTTTATTGGTGTTGTTCTCTTATTCGAATTATAAATGATACAACTAAACAAATTAAGAATTAATTAGGTTGAAACTGTCCACTTGAATTTGTCGTTCCATCATACATAATATAATTATTATTGCTCTTTATGGTCTAATTTAGTATTTTTTGTATTTTAGTCATTTAAATAACATATGTGATTAATTACATTACATATGTAATTATTTTATTATACTACAGCGCCGTTGAATGCTTGAATCTGATTGGTTGATGAACGTTCTGAGGTGTGCAATTATTTTCTGGGAAACGCACAGTGAACGTAGTTCCAGGCCGCTCTCTTGACCGCATTACAGTTCCATTTCACTTTGCATAGTTAACTGTACTACAGTTTGCACAGAAGGTTGTTGTCAGCGCTGCCCTGACGATTTTATCAGTTAGCCTATATAGTGTAGCAACTTAAAGGCTATGCATGACATTTTTTCACTAGCGAGGTAATAACAGCGCTGTTTAGAGATCCACAGAGGTAGCCTAATTCCCACAAGCTCTCTCTTTCTCTCTCTCTCTCTCTCTCTCTCTAAAAACTTCATTAATAACTGCACTAGAATGCTATCAACGGCTCAAGCCTCTATTACCAGCTTTAAAATGACGTTTGGGAACTAGCAAAAGAGCCACTGGATGAGACGCGGAAGAAATAGTCCTACTCACAATAGCTATTTAAGTAGGACGAATCCCTTTAAATATATCTTCGGATCGATGTCTTGATGTGTGGTAACCGTAGTATGAGAGGTTTAATTATTAGAAAAATAATAATTCAACCGCTAAAAATAGTGCCACCCAAGGTGTAACAGCCACTCCGCTTTGCGTCGGGACCGCATCACTACCTTGGGTGTGCATTATTTTTCTAATAATTCAACGGCCCGTCGTCAGTTATTCCTTACTTATAATATTACATCACCCAAATATGTATTGATTTCCTTCTAATTCTCGTTGTCATTGCAGGCTGGTTTAGTGTAGCCTGCTCAAAATAGCATAAAACAACAGGGTAGTTGTTGACTAAAAATAATAATTTCATGACTCTAGACATTACTTTATGAAGACAGTGGCATAATACAATGACATAATATATTTTTAAGCCATATCAAAACAGTAATCATGTGCATGGGTAAATTTTACCCGCTGGCGGTCTTAGGTATACAACGACCACTGGTGGTTCTAGTGTTCAACATCGATAAAATAAGAAAAGTTTCTTAAGGAACAAATAAGCATATTAGACTGATTTCTGAAGGATCATGTGACACTGAAGACTGGATTAATGGTACTGAAAACTGTTACTTTAAATTGTGATAATATTTCAAAATGTAACGGATTTTAATGTGTTTAAAAAAAACCTTGGTGAGCATAAGGAACTCATTTAAAAAACATCTTACCAACCTCAAACTTTTAAACAGCAGTGTGACCTTGAGCAGTTCACTGTAAATGCAGAAAAGTGTTTTTTCTCTCACCTGGCTGATGTCGCTGGTCCAGGCCGCTTTCTCCTGACGGGAGGGCGCCAGCAGTACTACAGTAAAGGCAGGAGCATCTGAAGGCTCTACAACAATCTTAAAGTCAAGGTGACCAAACACCTGCCCTGAATTCTTAGCTAAAACAAAACAAAAAAAAAACAGAAGGTTACAAATGAACACGAATCATGCACAAAATCCTAATTATAAGTCCTGTGGGATCACTCAAGACAACAATGGCAATACAAACTAATTGAACTGAAGGGATCTCTTCTTAGAAACATAATAACGAGGGTGATGTCTATTAAATAAGTTCTTAGGGACCTTATAAAGGGATCATGAGAGGGTCATTGTGATGCAGTTTTGAATTAGCCCTTGGGTCTCTTTCTGTACCCTCAAGTGGATAATCAATCTATGACAATTATCATCCCTGCCCAATTGACATTTAAACAGCAGGCAGTTCTGACTCTTTTCTGACCTGTTTATAACAGTTAATTAACCAGCACTATATGAATAATGGCCAATATATAACTAATGATGCATGTCTCCAATCATCTGTGCTGATGTGTTTAAAAATGTGCATGAAAGAAACAGGCTCACCATCCTCGTCACTGGCGTCAGGCTCCTCGATTAGAGTGCACTCAATCAGGGACAACACACCACCTTGCTGCCAGAGTCAAACCATTAGAATGAGAGGTTAATCACAAAGGGAGGGTTTCCTGATATTGATGGTTTGTTAGAATAATAGGTTTTTGATGGATCTGAATGTACAAAGACATTTCAGATGTGTTTTCCTAAAGCCTTTGTATTGCTTGCTTAGAAATCTCATTTTGTTTTGGTGATCACCAAATAATTATTATAACTGGTTATTATTTAACTGGCTACCAAAAAACGAGGCATTGTTGAAATTGAGAAATTGACTTGACATTAGTTTGATGCATTTTACAACAAGAGTGTAATTTGTGTTTGAGGCCCATATGAGGCTTATGAGGAAATTAAAGGGTTACTTCAGCGATTAGCATTAAGCTTTGTATCAGTTGAAACCCTGGAGTATATTCGAATTATCGTACTTTCCCCCCTCATATCACCCTGAGATGAGAGAATTATGTATTTTATTTCTGGAAAAATTCCTCCGATGACGCAAATATCGTCATCAGAGGAGTTTTTGGCCAGAGGCTAAAGACTACAACCAGCAGTGGGCGCTATTTCCACAAGACTGATCACGCGCTGTGAATGTATGTGGCCGCGAATCCCGCGATTACCTCAGCTCAGCTCATGTGATGAATGCATCTGACTCCTGCTGCGTTTGTGCCGTGACGGCTGTGACACTCACATTATGTTGAACAGACAAGTTCAGTTGTTAATTGTAGTGTCTCTAACTGAACTGATTTTATGAAAACGACTGCGGTGGGCAAGTGATCCAGCCAGTAGCCATGCCTAGAGTAGGAGGGCAGCGAAGTGTATTCTGGGAATTGTTGTCTTTCATCCCCATGAGACAAAAATACATTTTCTGTGTTTTCTCAGTCTAGAAGGCACCAAATTCAAAAATAATGTCACATTTCTACTACATTAATGACCCAGTTTAAATACAGATTCATCTTCCCAGCGCTGAAGTACCCCTTTAAGTTTCAAAATTGTGCCTGAGGATTGACCCGGTAAGTTAAAAAAGCACAAATGCACTTAACACATTCTTAGAAGAGTGTTATGAAATAATATGCGCATGGGCTGTAGGGACTGAACAAAATAAATAGGGGAAGCTCAAACCTCATCACACATGATTAACTTTTTGAAATCATTCAAATTATTAAATGTTTGCTTCTGGGTTTCGAAGTTATTGATCATCAGGGGTTAGTTTCATAATCACTATGTCTTACCTGCCTTGTCAGTACATAAAAAACAGAGAGGATGACATTTTGTTTGTTTGATGACATGTGGTGCAGTAAATGTCACTTTCTCTGGTTGATTTGTGCATGTGCGTACTTTGAGCAAGTGAAGTTTGCCTCCCGAGCTGCGTGTGCAGATAAGGAAGTGCTTGGTGAAGAGGAAACATTGCCTCTCTCCTTCTTTTTTGAGCGAGAGAGAGCCTAGTCGCACCTTACTGAGCTTCCCTCTCTCTACTGAAGGCAACTGGATCAAAGAGCCTGAGAGAAAGACAGCAAGAAAGACAAATGTAAAATGTGAAAAAGAGTGACACGTCAAGTTGAGACAACAGAGCAAACAGATCAAAAACGCTTTTACCACTGAACAAAAGACTACAAGAAGAATAGGAAACATGGCAGATTTTCAATTAGATTATGGAGTGGAAAAAAATCTCCTTGTTTTGTCGTGTTGTGAGCGCATGGGTTGAGTGTTCATTCCCTCACCATGCGCTCTTGTCTCGTGTACTTTTATAGAGCACCTGTTTTATGTTTTCATTGGCCAGGCGTTCTTGTGTTGTGTTATATGTAGCACTCGGTTCATGTTGTTTATGGCCCGCATGCTTTCATGTTGTCCCGTTCTATGTAGCTTTCATGTTTGGTGTGGACACACAGTCAGTGAGAGCTCTCATTGGCTGCATGTTCCTGTCATGTTTTGTATGAGCACATGGCCTTTGGTGTGTTCGACATCGGTTGCGGCTGTATGCAACCGATCAGCGAGAGTTGTTGCTTGAAGCCGGGCAGGAGCTGAAAACGGAGACGTGAAGTCGGACACTTTGCGCTTCCCGTAATGGGGCTCACATTATTTGCATACTTTATCACAGCTGAAGTGAAATAAATGCAATATTTGTCAAATACACATTTTCACATTACACTGCCATACAGTGTACATTGACCTCACTCACCGGAAGTGATCGTGCACTGAAGGCTGTTGGACAAAGTGGGGTATTTGAGGTAGAACATTTTATAAATACTGTTCGGTTTCTCACACAAACCGATCGTTTCGTGTCTTAAGACCTCAATGTGTCGTCACAAGCCGCAGGGCTTATTATGGATTTGTATGTGCATGTTTTTTTTTTACTCTCATAGTCTCATACTCTCATGTGTTACCATTCACATGCATTATACGACTGGCAGACTGCAACAGTTGAAGTTAAAAATCTTCATTTGTGTTCTACTGAAGAAACAAAGTCACCTATATCTTGGATGCCCTGGGGGTAAGCAGATAAACATCACATTTTCATTTGTGGGTGAACTATCCCTTTAAGAATGGTAAACTGTAACAGGATAAAAGCAATGGTCGGTGATGCTTATTCCTTATTTTAAATCAGCAACTTTTTTTCTGTTGTACCTTTAAGAAACATCCTGTAGAATGTGAAAAGGGAAACTTATTACACACCAGATGTAAGTTTTCTCTCCAATATAGTGTTTAACTCCCCCATCATTCAATAATGGCCTTTTTGCAAACCCTGTATAGGCTTTTTGTGGAATGTCACATGAACAAACAGGAAAACTGGTCTCATTGCATCCGCTTGTAGAAAGTATCGACAGCTGTTTAAACTGGCAACTATACTGTATATGGTAACCAGATAACCTAGTTAGTTATTTTTATTGTTGGCATATTCAGTTTTAATATCTGAATGTTAGTGAGGAAAAAAACCTTTTAGATATTAATCTGCATATGTGATGTACATTGGTTATCCTAGCTCCTTTGAAGGCATCTCGAGTAAAACCGCTCTGCGAAGCACATATAAAATATGGAGGTTAGCTACGCATTGCTGATGGATTAGACAGAAAGAATAAGGTCACTTGTTAACATTTTTTATTTTTTATTTATAGCCATTCATTTAAGCCTTTTATAATGTGAGGATCCTACAGAAAGAATGCAATACGGAAGTAAAATGCATTCTGAATGATATTTCATATTGTCTTGAGCTGAAGTCATAATAATGATAAATCCTCTCACACAGACTCATGGGGCTTTGGGTTTTAAAAATATGGGATGAACCAAATGAAATGTCAACAAAAGAAATTGCTTTCCTGTCACTCATTCTACAAGTCATTCTACACTCATTCAAACTATGAACTATGAACTATCATTGTGAAATGATGTCATTTCCTATTCCACACATTCCATGCAGAGACCCCCCAAGTACTCGTTATTCCTGGTTTTCCTCTTCTGTTACAGTGCTGGATTCTAATACATTATAAAACACCTGACAGAAAACATCAAACACTCTGTCAATCCTGGAGACAATGCTGTCCGATTCTAAAACTATGAATTATTCAGAGGCCGAGGGGATCAAACCAACGCTGTCGCTGTCACTCAGGTGCAGCTTCTGCTTAAAGCAGCGTGTCAGGCAGGTGGAAGCTCGAGGTGTTAACAAGACTCACCTTGTCTCACAAACGTCTGGCTGGTGTCAAGGAGGATGTCACAGCCCTCCACGATCATGCGCTCAATAGCCAGGTTCTTACGGATGTTTTCTGTGTCACTCACTTCATCGTGCATCACCCTGGAACAATGTGAACACGACACTTGTGTCACAAATGAAAATGTGAGACATTCACCATATTACTTTTTGCCACTATGATAAGAATGTTCTCTGACAAAGCTGTAAATGAACATGTCAGGATATAAGAAGCACTTTCAAGTGTAAGTGTAACTTATTTACAACTACTACATAATGCCTATGTTTTTTTTAATGGCGGTGTAAAGTAAGGGAATTCACTACGATAAAGTAATTTGAAAGCACTGTCTGCATTCGATCTGTTTTCAGTTTGCCATGAATGATCAATACAGTTGTGGTCAGAATTATTGGCACCCTTGGTAAATATGATCAAAGATGGCTGTACAAATAAATCTGCATGTTTATCCTTTTGATCTATCATTAAAAATTTTAGCAAAAACCTAACCTTTCATTGAAGTTAAAGAATGGAAAATAGGGAGAAATGTGAAATAAATGCATGTTTACATATGATTGTGGGTGGTTAGTGAAAAAGACTACTACTTTGCACTGAAATACAATGTGCAACTTTAGTGAATTCACCTCAGGGTGCTATTCTCACCTGGAGAGTTCCTCCAATTTGGACTTGGCAAATTCTAGACTTTTCCTTTCCACATGCTCGTGAGGTGTATGAGCCAGTAGCTCATGGAGAGTGATGATATAACGAGGGATCTGTCAATCAATCGTATAAAGAGAGAAACACTGTAAAGAGTTGAAGGACAAAGAAAGTGCACCCAGAGAATGTCGGTCCATCAATCAACCAAGTTTTAAACATCCTTCGCTCCATTTATGTTCGTTAATACTGTGGCTAATTTGATAATGCTTTCATCCAAGAGTCTAGTACTTTCAACTCCTTTTAATTCTACAGATTTTACCACAAAATGACCTGAAAAAAAAGTCTACAGATTCTGTCAGGAAACTGATTGCCTCGAATGTTTATGTTCTACAAATGATAAATTAGGCTCTTCATGAGTGAGTCTGCTCAAATGGTTTATGGAAAACAAATTTCTTGTTTGTAGAAACACAAGCAGGCAATTCCCAGGGGCAGTTGAAATTAATTGAACAAATCAAGCTCTTCAGTGATCAGGCTAGAATTAAATAAGACACTAATGAGAGCAACACCTGGAACATGGGGTACGTGAGGAACGTTTCCAGCATCCTCCCCTCACACGCAGAGTTTGATTCATACTGCTTCAGGAGTTTATCAAAGTCCCGGTTCTGCTTACAGTTGGCCAGAACCTGAAGACTGTACTGGTGGTTCCTCACAAACTCCTGATAGATGTTGAGCATTGGCAGCAAGATATCAAAGAGATCCGCTGAAAAGGAGAAAACAAAGTCAAAGTCATTAAAAATGGATTCTTTTATTCACAGCAGCGCTTGAAAATGCTTATCTGGGGTTTAGGATGTTGGCAGGTTTTTTGTCTGGCTACCATTGTTGCAGATGTGTGCGTGTCTGTATACGGTGAGATAGGAGAAAACCAGGCGTCACTGACGGGTTTGATTGAGATGCTGTGCGTCAGCGGAAACGGCTTGTCCTTGATGTTAGTGTCACCCTGCAATGTGCTGTCTTTGTTGGTGGGGTGTTCTGAATAGCTGCTTCTGAGTGCGGTAATTAGCTTTCTGAGAGATAAAACGTAACGATCATGACATACCTAGAATCAGTGTGGGCCAGTTTGCTATCCTCGCCTTCAGTCCTTGATGGAATATTTCATGCAGAAACATGATTGTCTCACTGAGGACCAAAAAAAGAAAGAAGAGAATATCAATACAACAGCCCATTCAAAATGATGAGTTAAATATCACACAAATCTGATTATTTCAATGTACCAGGGTCAAAACTGAACATTCACCTTGTAAAGGCGAATAAATAAAAGAAATCTCTCACCAGTAAGCTCAATATTGTATTTTTTTTGCAGGAAGCCCACTTCCGCCACTTAAGAAAAAAATAATAATGACGGAATTATGACTTACTTAATCGAAGTTATGAGTTTAAAAGTCATACATTTTGACATGTCGAAATTATGAGATAAAAAAGTAGAAAAGTAGTATGTCGAAATTATGACTTCTGCTTTACTGACACGACAGGATGACTTGTGAACACATTAAGGAGTATTTTGATTGTGGTTTTACTAATGAGGAAATTCTTGCCTTATTAGCTGAACGGCATGGAATAGCTCTGAGCAAACACGCTCTTGAAAGGATTTTAAGCAAGAACAATCTTTGGCGCAGAAAGAACAAAATGGATGTAGCTTTGGTGGCAGCTTTCATTGGTATTATAACTGATAGGGAAACAGTACGAGTAAATAGTAAAATAAAAAGAATAAAAAAGAATAAAGATAAATTAATAAGATACATAATAAGATACAAATATACATTTGTTTGTACAGGTGTGCTATACCCTCAGGTAACAGGATGTACCGACAGAGCATACTGGACTTGTCATTACTTTATTATTTCAAATAAATAAGTGTGCTAGATAAATTAAATTTCGAAATCGTGCATTACAACATATTCTGAGGGTGGCGGTGTTCTGGGCATCATATTTCCATAATAACACATCAGAATATGTTCAATGAAAGCTGCCACCTCACGCAGCCACATCCGTTTTGTACTACTCCTTAATGTGTTCACAACTCATCCTGTCGTGTCACGGTAGATCAATGTGCAGCAGCAAGTCATAATTATTTTTAATGCGTGATTTATGTTTCTTGTGTGGCGGAAATGGGCTTCCATAGGTTAAACTGCAGTACAACATTTTTACAACATTTGTGGGATGTTTTATTTAGGTTTAAAATAACATAATCAGTACATCTGAATGAGACGTTTCAAAAACAGTGAAAAATACAACCGTTCCTTAACTATTCTTTTTTTAAACAAGAATGATGAGCATTGCTACTAAAAATGGCAGGTGTCATCTTCTAAATTATTTGGCAGGTATGACAAAAAAAATTAAATTTGAACCCTGGTAATATGACTCACTATTTCTGTGTTGCAGAAGGATGTGGATGGAATGAGCCAAACCAACATGCAAACAAGCTGTCACAAAACTGCGGTGATTATGTGTCAACACTGAGGCTTTCTTATATACATATTTTGCAGCCAAGTTCATTGGAAAAAATGTGCCTTTGGTGTTAATTCTGCAAAATTATGTTTTATTAACTATGCTCAGGAGGAGCACATTCAAATAATCAACCAAATTAGCACGAGAGAAGGTACAGCCAACCTACCTCTATCCCATGACAGTTTTCCAAAATCCCTTCACCACCCAAATTCGGGCCAAATACTGAGCTTGGAGCTCTCCCCTCTGTCAGCAAATATCCATACTTTTTTCTATTATATGTAAGAGTGAACTTGTGAAATTATATTATTGCTTCTTGCATGTTCAAAGTGAAATATCTGGTAAGTGGCACTAAAAGCGTGTTCAGTTTTATCCATATCAGGAAGAAAGTGAATCTGGCAACATTTTATTACGTTGGTTATTGTATATTGTGGCAGTTGAGAAATTAAGTGAGTGGTGCAAAAAGTTTGTGTTCGGAAATAACATACCACCTACACTACAGTGATAGTGTTAACAAAAGCAAACATGAGATAAAAACACATTTGCTGAAGCCACCATGCTATTTTAGCTTCCTTCAGCAAGCATTTGAACTTTTTTTATGGTGACTTGAGTTTAACTGGATTCATACTCAAGTGTGATGCTGTAGCAAGCTTACTACATCAGAGAAGTCCTACATAGCTGGTAACCTTATGCAAATATCACAATGTATGAGTTTTAGAAAGTGGACATGGAAAATGAGGACATGGAAAGCTCTGAATATAATGTTGATCGTTGTCATCTCGAGACTTATTATCAGGGCTGGACCGGGGCCAAAATCCAGCCCATCCAACCCTGGAGTTCCCTGTAAATGTTTTTGCCGGTTTTAAGGCGTTAAATTAAGTAAATAAATTGGCGCAAACCCTCATTTGGCATTAAAAAACTACTGTCAGAATTAAAGACACGCAGACACAAATTAGCTCTGAAAAGGCGTGGGCACAGTTTTTTTTACGTCTGAAATAGGCTATGCATTTATGGGAGGAGAGTATTTAAAATAAATCACTCAAGGTGATTTACAAAGGTTTGTGCTCGTCTATTTACTGTTGCCAAAAAAAGCACGTCTTAAACCAGACGCTAACTGAAAGATTGGGTTGGTCAGTATTGTTTATCAATTCACAGAGCGGCAGAAACACAGTGTACGTTTGTCAGAGGCAGCGCTGTGCATTTTCCCATGCACTCTCAAGCTTTAGCCTCTCTTGCTTTAGTCTGTCACTTCAGAAGACTGTCCCTGTATGATGGGTCAGTCCGTGGCCCAAAAAAAACTTGTCATCGGCCCCAAAGTGCATCGGTGCCCAGTATGCCAGATTACCAATCCAGCCCTGGTAATTATGACATGGCGTGGCGTGAACTCCCCTGCTGTATGAGAGCTGATATAGCGTAATTTGGTCAGCAGAATGATGTAAGCTTCATTTAGATTCCATCATCCATGACTTCTAGGAATAACATGATGCAATTCAAATCATGTATGACGCTATACCAGTGAGTGTACATTGGCTGTAAAAATGTGATAGAATGAGTGCCCTCGAAAAACGTCCACAATAGCTGTCCCCAGAAAAAATGGCCTATTTGAGGGTATAGGTGACGATTTCAGATTCAATCTGCATTTCATCTAAAACTGAAGTGAATTGTATGTATCAACATGTTTGGAGTGTCGCAAAAATGCAGGTAGAGGCACTTTTTTCTAATGAGCATGAGTCGACTTTTTCAAAGCCATAGAAACCAAATCACGCACCTGTTAAGGAAGATGCTACTGACATCATCGTGGCTTATAGGTGGTTTTTTGGAGCTGGCAGCCATTCTGAGCGGCCTCAGGAAGCAGTTGACCAGGATGGAAAGCTGATGGACGTACTCGGTCTCAGCCTCCACCATGTTGAAGACGATCTGGTTTCTTTTCCTCATGCTCTCAGCATGAGGAGAACAGATATAGTCCTGCACAATAATCTTCCACTTTCTTCTACACAGCCACCCTCGCATGAAGCTCTGGACCTACAGAGAGAAAGTGTGAGTTGTTTTACTGTATCTAGGGTTATTATATGTGGTCACTGTTTGATGAAGGAATGATAATGAGCTGCACAACAAAAGAAACTGAAAAACTTGTTGACGTGATACTTATTTAATTAATTTCTCACACCAATGGCCTTGGTTAAATGTTCAACAAGCCCATATGGCTGCATTGTTTAAATGTCGACATACTAAAGTTTTCTTTACCTTTTTGATTTTTTTTATATCAGGATCCTCATCTTCCTGGTATACGTGGTAGGGGCGCATTCTTTCCTTTGTTTTGTTCAAGGCTACAATCTTTAAGAGAGAACAAAATACAACATGACTGAGCATTACAATGTGCAGAACATGTGAGAAGGGTGTAGGTGAGGTGACTGTCGAAACAATTGGGCTGCAACTGGTCTCTGTGATTATAATTTGACAACTCATAATGCTGGAGTATTTAGCACTCATCCCTCTCAATGAATAATTAGTGTGTCATAAATTTGGGTCATGTAGACCCTGTGTGGGTGCCGGCACATCAGATAAACATCTTAACTTCCTCCCCATGGACAATTTCCTTCCTTCATTCAACAGCCTTCATCAAAAAGGTCTCTCACCAAGCCTTTATCAGCCATTTACTCTGGATGCAAATTGGTTAAATGCCCCGCAGCGTATGCATAAATACTCCCAGTATGTGTGGTCCACTGGCAAAGGCTAAAGACTTCAGTTTATTGAAGTGTTATTGTACACTCTAGATACCAGGTAATGGTCAATAAAAAAAATCCTTTCATCAAATCTGAAGGCTTTCATTGCTACTCTTTGCTTTAAGAGGATGATGGTGATGTTTCCTTAACTGGTTTTACTGCCATTTTATAACATGCAAAATGTACCAGTATGTTATTTCATTTTATAACAATACAATTTTTTACCAAGTTTCCATAATGAAAAGAATCACATTCGAAAATTACACAATATAGTATTTGTGAATAACTTAATGTTATCAATACAAATGGTTTTCTACAATATGGGGTCTGTAGTAGTTTTATATTGTCATTAAAAATTCATAATTTACAACAACAAAGCATTGCTTTTATGGCTTCATTATTTATTCATAGAAGAATACTATGACAATTGTGACATTACAACAAAAGTGGATTATAACCATTTCTATTATTCACCAGACCTATGTCTATGCAAAGAAATAGCACAACGAAAACAAAACTATGCCATGATGGATGGATGGATGGATGGATGGATGGATGGATGGAGAGAGAGATAGAGAAGAGAGAGAGAGAGATCACTTCCTCTGTGAACCTTAACCAGCAGCATAGGCGTAAATTGTGGGGGGGTCGGGGGGTCAGAACCCCACCTATCTGAGGGTTGTCCCCCCCTTAAAAACATAATTAAAAACCACATTGTGTATAATAAATAATATAATAATATATAATTAAATTGTGTAAGTAGTAAAACACACAAATAAAAACGCAAACGGGCAAAAAAAAAACGTTTTAAGTTCAGAAACATTTTGAGTCCCTCCTCTCTTGTCTCACCGTTGTTTGGTCCACCGCACACCTCACCTACACACACACACACACACACAGTCTGTGGGAGAGAACAAAGTTCTTAGCAGTTGTGAACTCCAATGTGTAGCTGCCAAGGCTATTTACTTTAAACATCGGATGAAGTGATTTTATTTCTCTTTAATACAGACGATGCTGAGTTATTAATAAATTAGCAATGACAAAAAATTATGATACCAATGTTTTTTTCTATAAGTCCAATATTTTAGTGATTATTGTTTGGTCGCTTGTTGTAAATCACCCATTACAACTAACACAGCAATAAGCCTATGTGTGAACTGATATTGGGCTAATATTGTAGATGGGTTTTGCTCAATATTATGTGGAAGAAGCAAGATCATTTAATAATTATATTACTGTGTGGTGAACCTATGATAACTCATATTTAAACAACTATTGCTTTGTGTTATTGGACAGAGAAAATTACAGGGAAACAGGACATTAAATATTTTTTCTGAAAAATGCCACACATATCCTTACAAGTACAATTTTGGCTGTATTATTTGTGTCCCCTTCAAAAATGGCTCTTGAGATATTTTTTGTTTACTGTCCCCTCCAACTGTTAGATGAAATTTACACACATGCCAGCAAGTATAATGAGCTTAATTAAGATTACACATTCCTCATTGCTTTTCATTGATTTATACTCTGAATCATGTGTTCACATGCCACTGACCCTGCAAAGTCAATAATGGGGCATAATTCTTGTCCCCATGGCGACTGGGCCAATGGGGAGGATCCTATAGGGAGGATAATTCCCTGGTAACACAACTAGGGAACAGATAAATTGCAGAGCCTGAGAGATGCTCTGTGGCAAACTGGGATTAAATATGTAGCTGGTAACCTTAATCACAAAAAGAAATACTCCTGGAAAAAGCTATAAGAGTAAAGTAAAACCTTCAGTACAACTCCATATCAGGACTGTGTAAGTCACAAATGCTTTTAGTACACAGGATCATTCAGTAATGGCGACATTTTGGAGACCTGCACTGTTATTAGATTAATGGGATCTAGAGTGGTTCACTGATTCATAAAATTGGACCACACATTGGAAAACAGTCCATTAAATAGCACAGCTCAAGCATATACATTACCTCAGCTTTAAGCCTCTCAATCTCTGTGTCTTGGTCTTCCAGTTGTGTGCGGAGTTGATTGGCTGCCACCTTCTCTGTCTCCACAATCTGCACCAGGTGGATGTACTTCTGCATAAGAACCTCACGCTCAATGATGATGTCAGAGTAGCTGAGATGAAAATGGCAGGGTTACTTAATGAGAACGCAGAAGTAGTAGTGTATGTATGCTGCATGGTTCATTTAGAAGACCTTAAAGGGTTACTTCAGCGATTAGCATTAAGCTTTGTATCAGTAGAAACCCGGGAGTATATTCAACTTATCATACTTCCTCCCCTCATATGACCCTAAGACGAGAGAATTATGTATTTTATTTCTGGAAAAATTCTTCCGATGACACAAATATCGTCATTTTGCGTCATCGGAGGAGTGTTTGGCCAGAGGCTAAAGACTACAGCCAGCAGGAGGCGCTGTTTCCTCATGTTTTCAACATCAACATCACGCCAGACTGATCATGCGGTGTGAATGCAGCCGCAGCCGCGAATCCCGCGATTACCTCAGCCAATGTGATGAATGTAATCCGATCCTGCTGCGTTTGTGCCGTGACGCTCAATCGGCTCACTCGCATTAAATCGAACAGACACGTTCAGGTTTTAATTGTAGTGTCTCTAACTGAACTGATTTTATTAAAATGAAGCGGTGGGCAAGTGATCCAGTAATCCTGTAGCCGACTAGCCACGCCTAGAGTAGGGCAGTGAAGCAGTGCATTCTGGGAATTGTTGTCTTTCATCCCCATGAGACAAAAACACATTTTCTGTGTTTTCTCAGTCTAGAAGGCACCAAATTAAAAAATAAATTTCACATTTCTACTACATTAAGGACCCAGTTTAAATACAGATTCATCTTCCCAGCGCTGAAGTACCCCTTTAACAATAAGAATGGTCAGTTGGGGGAACAGCCACTGGTGCTGGCTGGAGAGCCAACTTGTTCAAATGGTCCAGCTTCACCTCTGTGGATCTAGGAGGTGGAATTAGGTTTAGGGAATAGGGTTGATATTAGGGTTTTGGTGTGGTTGGACCTTGTCCAATGATTAGGTCCAGAGAGGGGGAGCTGGATGTCAAGCTCCACCCAGTGGCTCTGCAGTGAGCAGCCTTTCACTATTTGTCACTATATCTTCACTTTATCATGTGCTTTTCCAAACGATACTGATATCTAGCTGGTCCACTTCTCTACTGATTGTCCATGATTTATTTCCAGTTACATTTAAGTGAACAATGTCAGCCTGTTTGTCCAATGTGACCTGTCCAGATGTTCAGAGGCACATCTGCTCATGCGTAACCCAATAATCCGTTAGATTCAGCCCATCACCCCCGTGACGCAATACAGATGTACAAAGTATAAATCTGTATAGGGAGTATAAATCTCTGGAGTGTCAGCATGTGATCTCAGATTATAAATCTCAGAGGGTTTGAGTGTCTGCATTATGTGCCTTTGTCTCTCTGTGCATAAGTTACTAACAACAACACACCATTATCATAACATCATAAAAAAAATCCCCACACATAAAACTGCATTTGTTTTGTTGAAGATAATGAGTATACTTTTTATAATGTTCAAATTCATTCAAAACTAATAAGCAATTTCTTCAAAAAGTGTAAACACTGGCTTTGCTGTTTGTTTGAGCAACCAGTGACATGAGTTGAGTTTGGTTATTACCATGGTAATTGTTCAAAAACAATGTTATTGCCATGGTGTCATGTCAAAAATGTATTTCAACCCATGATTTCAAGCCCTGTGTGGTTATACATACACACAACATCTTTCTCTTTTCTGCATTTCACCTCGGTACTAGCTTGTTTTCTAATATAGCTTTCTAATAAACTTGGCATTGTATACTTTAAATGTTGTTCAGTGACAAACTGCTTATATTCCTCTTTTGAAGTCACTTTGGATAAAAGCATCTGCTAGATGTGTGAATGTAATGTATTTGAAAATGCTGAAAGAAAACTGTGCCACTACTAAACTCAGTCATTGTCACAGAAATGTTTACATATTTTTTTCAGAGTCAACAGAAAAATAAATGTTTACCTATTCAAAAAAGGGCCAAATACAGCAATAAATAATATGGAAAAATAAATAAATAAGCTTAAATAGATAGGGGAAAACATTAAATGAAGGTGGGGAGATAAAAGAAAGGGAAATAATAATAATAATAAAAAAAAAATAATAATAATCTCTAAAATAAAATCTAAATATCTTAAAATAAAAGGGAGAAAACTGTCGTACTAGACTTATACTTGCATAATGAACTATTAAGTTACTAAAAAGTTTTTAACTTGCTAGGGCACTAAGTGAGACAAGACTGGTGCGCCCTTAAAACCCACCAAAAAAGGTAAAAGACAACCCCTGGCAACAGTGCTTCCACAGTCTGAAATTACAGTTTAATATTCAGCTTTGCTCTAAGGCAGATCTGTGATCCAACAAATAAAGCAGTTTAAGTTTTCTTTAGAGATTTGTCGAGTTTTATCTTAGGCTGCACGTCTGAGCACCAAGGAGAGAGGAATAACAGTGCTGTCAACCTCAGTGTGGCTTATTTGTTGCTGTGCTGCGCTGCAGTGACAGGGATAAATGCACAATGCGCTTGACTTAACCCGCTCTGATATGCCTCTTATTATGATGATTTTATTCTTTCAGCCTAAGAGCAAAGCTTCTTTAGCGCTGCAAAATAATATCCTTAACTGAGCTGGATACAGGAAACAAATAGACACACTGCTGCATACCTGGCCTGCAGGATGGCCTCCACCCATTCATCACAGTCTGACTCCTCCTCCGTCCGCAGTTCCAGAGGTTTTTGTCCATCATGCCCGAAGATGACAAGGAAATAATGCTAAAACAAAACAAAAAAAATTGACAGTTAGAAACAAATGAAGAAGTTAGCAGACCTATACAAGCCTGTTTTGAATCTACTGAACTTCACTAAACGCACTTTCCACAAATAGTGTGCTTTAGTGTCTCGTTTTATAACAGAGGCACAACTGATATGTGTTTTGTCATAAAAAACTATTATATATGTTAAAAAAACTACTATCCAAGATAAAAGCAACTTAGCATTGCTAAGCTATTTTAAACTAATCTAATGTCTGTGTTCTGTCTAATTAAAACGTTGGCCTTTCTCAATTAGCTGGACAAGTCAAATAACAATGTCACAATCTTGACATAATCTGCTGAATTTATTCTTTAATGTATTTAATCTGCGGGAAAAAAAATGTTTTAGACATTATTTTGTATCTTATTTGTGTCCAAAGTCTAAAATATATAGAACTAAATTGTGTTGTGCCGACCCTAAGCAAAACAACAACCACAAAAGGCCTGTATTTACATATTAACAGAGCATCTGTTCTATATTACAAACTGATAGAAACAAAACATCAAGCTTATACTGCCAGCACACAGATGCTGACAAGCTCTGTGAATTAAAATAGGTACAGGGTTATGAGAGTCTGAGCACTGTGTGGCTTGAGGCCATCTGCAAGGCAAATAAACACACACAGCCGTTTAACAGCAGGTGTGAGAGGAGTTGAATCAGCTATTGTCATAATGACCTGAGGGAAGATTCACAGTATGAGCTGGTTAGCATGAGTACATTCATACTGATATTAGTAATCTGCTTCACAAGCGACAATGAAACTGAAAAACATGGTTTTAGACCACAATCATTTATTATAGGGCCTCCTTTTGCGCCCAGTAAAGCATCAATTTGTCTTGGGAATGACAGATACAAGTCCTTCACAGTGGCAAGAGGGCTTCCATTCCTCTTCCAGAACAGTGGTGAGGGTACTATGTGATTCTGGTGGAGGAAAACCTTTTCTGACTTGCTCCTTCAAAAATATCCCAAAGTGGCTCAGAAATATTTAGATCTGGTGACTGTGCAGGCCATTAGAGATGTTCAACTTCATTCATGTTCATTAGACTTCTTTCATGTTCACCAAACCATTCTGTCACAATTCTTGCTGTGTGCAGTGGTGTATTATCATGCTGATACACGGAAAGATTGAGTGCACATGTTTTTCCTCCAGAATGGTTTAGTAGTCTTTTGCAGTGACGCATACATCAAGCACAGTAGGGAATGCCATGATGTTGCAGCCCAAAGCATCTCTGATCCAAAGGTGTTTTGTTCTGGGCATACAACAGTCTGGGTGTTAAGCCTCTTTGGGGCTTCTCCACACGGTAACTCCCACAGGTGTGGGAAAGACAGAATAGGTGGCCTCATCAGAGAATAATACACAGCCCAAGGTTTGCACTGTTGGCACCAATGAAACGGACATTTGGGTTAAAGCAGCCCAACCATGAATATTGTGGAGCTTCTGCAGTGAGTTGGGTAGCTTTTTTTTTTGGATACACTCCGGGTTAATACCTGGACATCCCTTTCAGACAGCTTCCTCTTGGGTCAACAGTTACTACTGTTGGATGTGGTTTGTCCTGTCGTAGTATGCCGACACTACCTTTGATACCATAGCTCTCGATACACCACAAAGATTTGCTGTCCTGGCCACAGACACACCAGCAAGACACACACCAACAATTTGTCCTCTGTTGAACTCTGATATGTCTCCCATTATGTTGTGTGGATTGTAATATTGAATATACAGCTGTGCTATTGCTCTGCTAATTCAACCTTTAAAGTTTAAACTCTGCTCTTACTGATGGAATGTAAAATCAGTGAAGATTGGCCAGCAGTCCATGCATTTCTAAATGGTAAATGGACTTCATTTATGTAGTGCTTTTAACAGACCCATGGCCACCAAAGTGCTTTACATATTGCCCCACATTCACCCATTCACTCTCTTATTTATACACCGACGGCAGTGTCAGCCAAGGCGCCATCCAGCTCGTCGGGAGCAGCTGGGGTTAGGTGTCTTGCTCATGGACACCTCGACACTTGGTCAGGTGGAACAGGGGATAGAACCGCCAACCTTCCGATTTGTAGACAACCCACATGAACCACTGAGCCACTGTCTTTTAAGATTGAACATTGATCTGGGGAGTCTGCTCTGTATTTTCTACTGCACAAGAGGCATGAACAATGAGCATAATTCAAATGACTCTGTAGAGTCTGTACGCAATTGGATAGTCCTTTAACCAATCAGACCACAAGAGGTGTGATCAACGGGCATCAATCCATCCTTCTCTATCCGTCACTGTGTTAAACCCGCCAGTCTGTGATCGGTTCCTGCAAAAATGTGACAGAAGCAGGATAAATTAATGTACAGGTTTCCAGGTTGAGTTGCAGGGCGAAATCAAATCGCCGGCAGATGAGGCTGGGTTTACCCACCTCCTTAACACCAGGGTTCATTCTTGTACCAAACAATAAACAACAACATCAAAGTAAAAAGAAACAAGGTTCTTGTTTTTTTAAGTGAACTATTACTGCAATCCTGTATATCCATAAAAACTGGTGCTGCTTCAAAGCCAATTATTAATGAAATATCAACTGCATCGAGGCAGCCAAACTTCTCCATAAGCATTACTAAGCACAGCCTGACATCTCCTTACAAAAGGTTTGGCCTTTTTCAGACAATGAAATGCACCATCACTTCCTTTAGCGGAATTGAACTGACACTGAGAGAAAGCAATGACAGCCTAAATGCATGAAAGCTGATCATTTCCCTCCCTTGGTGCCTGAATTAGCATACACTTAGAATCCAGTGGGAAATAAGCCTACAATAGATAATTATCACTAGATTATATATTTATGTATATTTTTATTTATTTAAGGCATCGTATTGCATAGAAATGCAATCTGCTAATGCAAAGGTTGAGGGGTCAGAAAGCAGAACATATTGAGCTTGTTTGTGTATCTGACGTTTACATTTATTTCGCATCTGCAGCTCACACTAATGAAACAAGCTACTACAGCTGGTCATGCAACAAGAAACACAGCAAGCTCCATTCGTTGCTCTTTGAGTCATCACAAATATTTGAGTCAGTTTGTGATAGTAATTTATATGTCAGAGATATAAAGAACTGTTAGTGTCAGCTTGTTTACAGATGTGCTTATGCGTCCAGTATACAGTATGTATGTGCACATAGTGTAAAACTGCAGTTGAAGTCAAGTTCAAGGGATTAAGCGTTCAGCGTTTTCTAGTACAGACAGCCATGAGAGGCCTTATGTAACCCTCCCTCGATCTATTTACAGTCTCCCAGGCTGACTGGATGTCCTCCTGCAATTCTCTCCAGGCGTTTAAGTTGCATGTAAACAAAAGGATAAAATCAGCACCAGGCTTTTTATGATCTCCCAATACATAGGCCTATACAAAACCAAGATAGCTTTGTAAGCGATTGGTAAACCTAGCAGAATTGCTTAAATTCAAATGTACTTATGGAACCTTTTCACGGACTCTGACACATTTCCAAAGGTATTGACATTATAAATCTTTATATATATATATATATATATATATATATATATATATATATATATATATATATATATATATATATATATATATATATATATATATAATATGATATTATATATATTTATATTTACTCTTACCTAAAGGATTATTAGGAACACCATACTAATACTGTGTTTGACCCCCTTTTGCCTTCAGAACTGCCTTAATTCTACGTGGCATTGATTCAACAAGGTGCTGAAAGCATTCTTTAGAAATGTTGGCCCATAATGATAGGATAGCATCTTGCAGTTGATGGAGATTTGTGGGATGCACATCCAGGGCACGAAGCTCCCGTTCCACCACATCCCAAAGATGCTCTATTGGGTTGAGATCTGGTGACTGTGGGGGCCATTTTAGTACAGTGAACTCCTTGTCATGTTCTAGAAACCAATTAGAAATGATTCGAGCTTTGTGACATGGTGCATTATCCTGCTGGAAGTAGCCATCAGAGGATGGGTACATGGTGGTCATAAAGGGATGGACGTGGTCAGAAACAATGCTCAGGTAGGCCGTGACATTTAAACGATGCCCAATTGGCACTAAGGGGCCTAAAGTGTGTCAAGAAAACATCCCCCACACCATTACACCACCACCACCACCAGCCTGCACAGTGGTAACAAGGCATGATGGATCCATGTTCTCATTCTGTTTACGCCAAATTCTGACTCTACCATCTGAATGTCTCAACAGAAATTGAGACTCATCAGACTAGGCAACATTTTTCCAGTCTTCAACTGACCAATTTTGGTGAGCTTGTGCAAATTGTAGCCTCTTTTTCCTACTTGTAGTGTAGATGAGTGGTACCCGGTGGGGTCTTCTGCTGTTGTAGCCCATCTGCCTCAAGGTTATGCGTTTTGTGGCTTCACAAATGCTTTGCTGCATACCTTGGTTGTAATGAGTGGTTATATTCAGATCAGCTTGTATCAGTCGGCCCATTTTCCTCTGACCTCTAGCATCAACAAGGCTTTTCTCCACAGGACTGCCGCATACTGGATGTTTTTCCCTTTTCACATCATTCTTTGTAAACTCTAGAAATGGTTGTGTGTGAAAATCCCAGTAACTGAGCAGATTGTGAAATACTCAGACAGGCCCACCTGGCACCAACAACCATGCCACGCTCAAAATTGCTTAAATCACCTTTCTTTCCCACTCTGACATTCAGTTTGGAGTTCAGGAGATTGTCTTGACCAGGACCACACCCATAAATGCATTGAAGCAACTGCCATGTGATTGGTTGATTAGATAATTGCATTAATGAGAAATTGAACAGGTGTTCCTAATAATCCTTTAGGTGAGATATATATATATATATATATATATATATATATATATATATATATATATATATATATATATATATATATATATATATATATATATATATATTTATTTATATATAAATAATTTTTTTTAGTATATATATATTTTTTCTTTATATGTATTTATTTATATATATACAGGTCCTTCTCAAAAAATTTGCATATTGTGATAAAAGTTTATTATTTTCCATAATGTAATGATAAAAATTAAACTTTCATATATTTTAGATTCATTGCACACCGACTGAAATATTTCAGGTCGTTTATTGTTTTAATACTCATGGTTTTGGCATACAGCTCATAAAATCTCAAAAAATTAGCATATTTCATCCGACCAATAAAAGAAAAGTGTTTTTAATACAAAAAAAGTCAACCTTCAAATAATTATGTTCAGTTATGCACTCAATACTTGGTCGGGAATCCTTTTGCAGAAATGACTGCTTCAATGCGGCGTGGCATGGAGGCAATCAGCCTGTGGCACTGCTGAGGTGTTATGGAGGCCCAGGATGCTTCGATAGCGGCCTTAAGCTCATCCAGAGTGTTGGGTCTTGCGTCTCTCAACTTTCTCTTCACAATATCCCACAGATTCTCTATGGGGTTCAGGTCAGGAGAGTTGGCAGGCCAATTGAGCACAGTAATACCATGGTCAGTAAACCATTTACCAGTGGTTTTGGCACTGTGAGCAGGTGCCATGTCGTGCTAAAAAACAAAATCTTCATCTCCATAAAGCTTTTCAGGAGATGGAAGCATGAAGTGCAAAAGCAGCTGACATGGCACCCCAGACCATGACTGTGGGTACTTAACACTGGACTTCAGGCATTTTGGCATTTCCTTCTCCCCTCTTCTTTCAGACTCTGGCACCTTGATTTCTGAATGACATGCAAAATTTGAGCGACAGTCCAGTGCTGCTTCTCTGAAGCCCAGGTCAGGCGCTTCTGCCGCTGTTTCTGGTTCAAAAGTGGCTTGACCTGGGGAATGCGGCACCTGTAGCCCATTTCCTGCACACGCCTGTGCACGGTGGCTCTGGATGTTTCTACTCCAGACTCAGTCCACTGCTTCCGCAGGTCCCCCAAGGTCTGGAATCGGTCCTTCTCCACAATCTTCCTCAGGGTCCGGTCACCTCTTCTCATTGTGCAGCATTTTTTGCCGCACTTTTTCCTTCCCACAGACTTCCCACTGAGGTGCCTTGATACAGCACTCTGGGAACAGCCTATTCGTTCAGAAATGTCTTTCTGTGTCTTACCCTCTCGCTTGAGGGTGTCAATGATGGCCTTCTGGACAGCAGTCAGGTCGGCAGTCTTACCCATGATTGCGGTTTTTAGTAATGAACCAGGCTGGGAGTTTTTAAAAGCCACAGGAATCTTTTGCAGGTGTTTAGAGTTAATTAGTTGATTAAGATGATTAGGTTGATAGCTCGTTTAGAGAACCCTATCGTCCTATCGTTTTTGAGATAGGAATTTTGGGTTTTCATGAGCTGTATGCCAAAATCATCAGTATTAAAACAATAAAAGACCTGAAATATTTCATTTGGTGTGCAATGAATCTAATATATTTGAAAGTTAAATTTTATCATTACATTATGGAAAATAATGATTTTTTTATCACAAATATGCTAATTTTTTGAGAAGGACCTGTATAATTATATATATATATATATATATATATATATATATATACACACACAGTATTGTTCAAAATAATAGCAGTACAATGTGACTAACCAGAATAATCAAGGTTTGTAGTATGTTTTTTATTGCTACGTGGCAAACAAGTTACCAGTAGGTTCAGTAGATTCTCAGAAAACAAACAAGACCCAGCATTCATGATATGCACGCTCTTAAGGCTGTGCAATTGGGGTATTAGTTGAAGGGGTGTGTTAAAAAAATAGCAGTGTTTACCTTTGACTGTACAAACTCAAAACTATTTTGTACAAACATTTTTTTTCTTCTGGGATTTAGCAATCCTGTGAATCACTAAACTAATATTTAGTTGTATGACCACAGTTTTTTAAAACTGCTTGACATCTGTGTGGCATGGAGTCAACCAACTTGTGGCACCTCTCAGCTGTTATTCCACTCCATGATTCTTTAACAACATTCCACAATTCATTCACATTTCTTGGTTTTGCTTCAGAAACAGCATTTTTGATATCACCCCACAAGTTCTCAAGTGGATTAAGGTCTGGAGATTGGGCTGGCCACTCCATAACATTAATTTTGTTGGTTTGGAACCAAGACTTTGCCCGTTTACTAGTGTGTTTTGGGTCATTGTCTTGTTGAAACAACCATTTCAAGGGCATGTCCTCTTCAACATAGGGCAACATGACCTCTTCAAGTATTTTAACATATGCAAACTGATCCATGATCCCTGGTATGCGATAAATAGGCCCAACACATAGTAGGAGAAACATGCCTATATCATGATGCTTGCACCTCCATGCTTCACTGTCTTCACTGTGTACTGTGGCTTGAATTCAGAGTTTGGGGTCGTCTCACAAACTGCCTGTGGCCCTAGGACCCAAAAGAACAATTTTACTCTCATCAGTCCACAAAATGTTCCTCCATTTCTCTTTAGGCCAGTTGATGTGTTCTTTGGCAAATTGTAACCTCTTCTGCACATGCCTTTTTTTAACAGAGGGACTTTATGGGGATTCTTGAAAATAGATTAGCTTCACACAGACGTCTTCTAACTGTCACAGTACTTACAGGTAACTCCAGACTATCTTTGATCATCCTGGAGGTGATCATTGGCTGAGCCTTTGCCATTCTGGTTATTCTTCTATCCATTTTGATGGTTGTCTTCCGTTTTCTTCCACGTCTCTCTGGTTTTACTCTCCATTTTAAGGCATTGGAGATCATTTTAGCTGAACAGCCTATCATTTTTTGCACCTCTTTATAGGTTTTCCCCTCTCCAATCAACTTTTAATCAAAGCACGCTGTTCTTCTGAACAATGTCTTGAACGACCCATTTTCCTCAGCTTTCAAATGCATGTTCAACAAGTGTTGGCTTCATCCTTAAATAGGGCCCACCTGATTCACACCTGTTTCTTCACAAAATTGATGACCTCAGTGATTGAATGCCACACTGCTATTTTTGAACACACCCCTTTCAACTAATTCAACTAATTGCCCAAATGCACAGCCTTAAGAGCGTGCATTTCATGAATGCTGGGTCTCATTTGTTTTCTGAGAATCTACTGAACCTACTGGTAACTTGTTTGCCACGTAGCAATAAAAAATATACTAAAAACCTTGATTATTCTGGTTAGTCACATTGTACTGCTATTATTTTGAACAATACTGTTCAAAATAATAGCAGTACAATATATATATATAAATATATATATATATATATATATATATATATATATATAAGTTCAGTCATGAAACTCTATTAATCGGTTCTTTCAGTTCAACCAACCAATTCAGAGGCTCTCCCAATCCAAAGGCTCCTTCAAATGCAGCCTACAAATGCATCCTTCATTTTCTATGAAATTACGGATACAACAGATGGATCCTTCTCAGCCTTGCCTATTCCAGAATTCATTGCAAACCAGTGACGACAGGATTTTTTGGAGAGAAATGTACACTTTACACTTTTAAACGTATAAAACTTTACACAAAAAAAGTATTGGGTTTCAGCTTACTCTTTATGTACAGAAAGGTGAACATACTTAGACAGGTTGTGAACCCTGTTTTGTTTTCAGACATTTTAATATATCATTTCAAAAAAGTCCAGTACAAACGTTACGGTCACTCATCAACGGCATACTGTATGTCACAGATGAGGCGACAAGAACAGTCCTACGTTGTCCCATTTAACAACGCTCGGTCTGACCTTTGCATCCTTCGAAGGCGTGGCCTTTGATGTCCAAGTCCTTCAAAGGATGCAGCCTTTGAATTAGGACAGCCAGGGAATCAGTGATATACAAATCAAAAGTCCATAAAACAAAACATAAACCTGACACATGTTAACTAATATAGTTAACTAATTTAAACAAATGAAACCTTACTGTAAAGTGATAACGAACATCAAAAATTTAAACAGCTGAAGAACTTAGAGGCTTTTTTTCAAGCAATGGACTAAAGAATCTGTGAGCAGGATTGGTGAGATGGGATAAAAACTAATTCAAAATAAATACACAGACATCAGAGTTAATACAGAACACAATATTACATCTCTGCAATCATAAGCCGTGGAGCATCTTTTAAAGTCTATTGCAAGGCTCTTGTGTACTGATACTTCCTGCTATGACAGGGAGCAAGTCATTTGCTCAAACATTTACTAAGGAAGGCAATCAGATTTTTCACAAAATGAAGATTCAGAAATTAATGTTGTGTGATATATCAACCTTAATAATATATTTTCAAGACTCTTGTGATGATACATCGACTTACAATAGGTTGAATGACATGTCTGCCATAGCCTGACGGGGTCTGTATCGTTTTTAATCGTACTTTCAAACTTCGGGTTTCGGGTAGTAACCCGAGAAAAAAAAGAACTACAAAATTCGACTGTTTTACGGCATATACGTCACTTCCACCATCACCCCCACTTCTTTAAAATCGACGCGGCGAGCCCAGCTATCCTTTGTTTGCCGAATGCTATAGTCATGGCCGAGGCAGCACAGAAAAAGAAGAAAGCAAAGGTTTTGTCGGAGGAATGCAAAAAGAGGAAACGAGAAAGTGATCGGTTTAATGGCAGGACGAGATCAACATTTGGCCAGCGTTTGCTCGGCGTGAGCTGAAGGAGGAGGAGGGTGCCCGACCGATGCTGACTTGGCTGTCATGCGCACAAAATCATATTTTAGGATACCTAACGTCTGTGATTTTTGTTTATTTGTCTCCCTCAAGCTATAATGCAAATTGATTTTTCAGATTTGCAGATTCATCTATGGTAGCTTGATATTATAATATTGACGATATATGGTTATTACCTCAAACATTGAATTGAGGTATCATATAGATTCTGTAAAAACGGTAACCAATAGACTAGACTATAATGACGCTGGTGTGTAAACGTGAGCATCGCGATCATTTGCCGTTTAAAAAACAAAAAAAAACATGAAATTATATTCATATGACAGTTTACGACAGTAGTAGACGACAATACTGTAGGGGGACCCCGAGAGCAAAAGTTACCTAGTGCTGCTTTAAAAAATAAAAAATAAACTTTAAAAAAGTGTTATATGTTTCAGGACATAATAGCCAGGTAATATAAAGTGTATTTACTGTATAGAGCACTGAGTGACACTAAAGACTGGAGTAAAGACTTTTTTTAGCATTTTAGCATTTATCAAAATAAAAAAACAGTACTTTTAAATTGTTATATCCAACTATTGTCACTTACTTCAAATAAATAATAAATCAAATAAATAGTGTTAATTGTCTTGCAAACTTGAATGTTTGATTTTCAGTGATTTATTCTACATTATTATTATTTAGTCATGACTCTTGAATGCATCAGTAAGAAACTATAGACCAAACATTACTGTTTTGCATTATACTTCATTTATTTAGCATTTGAGTGTTTATGAATTTATGCTTTATAAGTTATTTTATAGGAATATAATTTTCAGCTTGTTGCAAAGAAAATATATGTAGTGTGTGTCTGTGTGTGTGTGTATGTGTGTGCCCTTGTTTATATTACATTGTGGGGACATTGTGTCCCCATAAGGATAGTAAAACCTGAGATCACTAGCCAGCGGTCCCCACTTTTCAAAAGGCTTATAAATCACACAGGATGAGTTTTTTTGAAAAAGTAAAAATGCAGAATGTTTCCTGTGATGGGTAGGTTTAGGGGCAGTGTAGGGGGATAGAATGTACAGTTTGTACTGTATAAAAACCATTACGTCTATGGAGAGTCCCCACAAAGACATGTGTGTGTGTGTGTGTGTGGACTGGTAATCCCTACAGTATGGAGACAAAATGTCCCCACAAAGATGCCAATATCCGAAATCCTTGTCCTTTTGGGGACATTTTTGGTCCCCATGAGGAAAACAGGTCATAAATCACACTAAGTGATGTTTTTGAAAATGTAAAAATGCAGCATGTCTCCTGTGATGGGTAGGTTTAGGGGCAGGGGCAGTGTAGGGGGATAGAAAATATGGTTTGTACAGTATAAAATGCATTACGCCTATGGAATGTCCCCATAAAACATGAAAACCCAACATGTGTGTGTGTGTGTGTGTGTGTGCTGCAAATATAAGGATACACTGAAACAAAGATCTTTCTGTTGTAGTAGGGCCAGAGCAGGTAATAATCAGAACTACTGGCCTGAGTGCCTAGCAGAAAAAAAAAATGTTTTGATGTTGAAATATAAACAGACACCAAAGAACACCAAATAAGCCAGAATATATATATGCTGGTTTACATGCAGAGCAAAATCTGTCTTCTCCATCAAAAATCTACATTATTTGTGTGTATCTGGTTTTGATTAAAACATTTATAACCTAAATGTTGTCTGGTTATTAAACATAACAAGATTGTGCATATCAATGCACTAGTAGATACGTTTAGATAACATTCTGCTTAGATGCGAGGCAAAACCATAACTTTGCAAAAAATACTACAGTATATATATAGAGCCAAATAAAAAAAATAAAAAATAAAAGAGAGTGGAGCTCACACTGACACTGACCTAGTAAACTAAATCATCAACGCTCTGCCCCTTTACACGCATGAGCTCCTTTCACTGGAGCTGCGAATGGACTGGTGACCCCTCCACTATGCCGGTCTTTCCCCCTGTAATTGTCTGCAGACTAAAATACTTCTTAACCTATTTCCTCACACAAGTCATACATTTGCAAAATGCTGTAGCCATGCATTCACAAGACCATGCCCTGAAGTGCTGAATTATATTCTGGACAGGGCACTTATATGGAAGCAGTACACACAAGCTGTGTCCCAATTCAGAGGCTGCATCCTATGAAGGACGCAATGAAGGTCGGGCCGAGCCTTGTTAAATGGAAGGATTACGCAGGTTTGCTCTTGTTGCGTAGCTGCCATTAATGAGTGACAATAATGTTTGTACTGGACTTTTTTTTTATATTCAATTTTTTGAAAAGAAATCAAGGTTCACAACCTTTCTAAATATATTCACCATGGTCCATTTACTGTATATACACAATAAAGAATATAAATTATAAAATCACTTATTGGTAAGATACGTCAAAATTTGAATGGTTTTCAAGCGGTTTTGTTTTTTAAACATTTGTATTGTCAGATATTGGAGTAAGTTGAAACCCAAATACAGTACATTTAAAAGTGTAATCAGCATTTTCTTTTTTAAATAAGCACACAATGAATCTTGGGATAGCCACTTGTTCTATCCTTCAGGGCCAAGGAAAAGTAGAACGCATTTGTAGGCTGCATTCAAATGAGAATTCGAATAGAGTGCAACAGTCGGATTCCAAAAGTGAAAACTCCATTAATTTTCTCCATAGGGAAACTTATAAACTTATAACTTATAAACCTATAAAGACAGCCTTACAATGAGCTACAAGGTTGGTAATCGTTAGCATTTGCTTCTTTTGAAGTTATCAGCCCGCAGTAGTTAATCTTGTTTAACAGTGGTATTCGTGGTGAAAAACTACATTCTCCATGATGCTGTACAGAAAATTCCACCAATCAGAGTCGAAACAAGCAAAAATTTTGTCACGTCTCCCTACATAATATTTCAATATATATGCAAATTTTGCAATAAACTTAAAATGAGTAGTTTTATATTTCTCCATCGTTTTTAATTCGATTGTGCAGTTCACAATGCTTCATGGGTATTTCTTTCTATCACTAATGCTAACTAAACCGATTTTCAAATACTTTTTTGCTTTAAATCGAAGTTTGTAATGTTATGATTCACCCCACAGCTGGTTGACTTGGTTAATGGCTTATAATGCTTAAAGACTTTGTTGAAATCCCTGGGACAAATGAATGGAAAAATAACTTCCGGAACTGAGGCGCTAAAAAAGTGGACGGGCACTGTTGCAATCTACTGGGAACAACCTTCATCGTGCCACTGTGAAGCATTCGGCCTTGAAACTTGAAGAATGTAGCTTCTGAATTTAGACGCAGCTACAGAATGCTCTTGTTCGACTCAAAGGAGACAATTCTGCCACATAAGTGCCCAAGGCCAACACAAACCAACAGGCCTGGTGAGCAGGGGTAAAGGTCCAGCCTAACACCTCTAAATCACAGAACACTCCACCAATACACAAATTCATCTCTGCATGTATCCGCAATAGTAATTTGCACTGGCAATCTGCCAAGCCAGAAGGGAAAAGCAGAGCGGGTGGGTGAGAGAGACAGAACCTCTTGCATAACATTTCTTAACAAGTGTCAAGCATATTTTTAAACCGTCACTTCACATAACAAATCCCGTTTCTATGACAACGCAGTGCTCTGCGCAAGAGCGGCGTTCAATAATGCTTTTTTCTCTGCATTCATTACTACCGCTTTATTCGTTCAGCACCTTGCCAATCTTCATTTAAACTTCCTCATCTATTACGCTGACAGCAGATAGTTAAAAAATAAGTTTGGCTCAGCCGTTTGCAAATAATATTTGCAGTGATCTCAGCTACATAAATGACAATACTATGTTGGGGGAAAAAACTGCCTAAGGGTATTTTTGCTGGTTTGAGCTGGTTTAAACAGTTGAAGCCTGTCAGCCAGCTGGTTTTCCATCCTGGCAAGCACTCAAAACTCTTATAAAACAAGCTAAACAGAACAGCCGGAGCCTAACCAGGAAGACCACCCTGGGGTGGTTTAAGAAGGGCGAATATTTCTCTCGATTAGCAGCGCTTGTTTGTATTTCTCTCATTGGGCAAAGGGACAGGAGACGGAGTTGTCAGCTTTGCTGTTGATTTTTCAGGAAGTGTTGATGTTCGCTGTCTGGATGAAATAGATGACACTTTCTGCTCTCACTCCTGCTGGGTGCTTACTGATACTGTTTACAATCATGCAGTTTAGCTCTGCACTATGTCTCTATTTCTCTTTGCAGCTACAGCAAGATTTAAAACAATCAATCACAGAGCAATATTTGCTGCTGTCACAATACACCTTTGTGGTTTGTTTGTGATGGGTAAATGCCACTAAAAGAAATAGAGCGGGCCCTCTTTCTCAGGATGAAAGTACACTAATCTTTCAGTGTTCAATAAAGTTTTTATGGAATCTACTGTAACATATTACCTCGGTTATTTCAAGACATGTACGTAATATTAACACTGTCATTTTTGAATAAATGACAGACCAATAGCTTAGGTAAACTTAACCTGGTCTTCTGGCCTGGTCTTTTATGTTGGTTTTAGAGGGGTTTGGGCTACTTGACAGCTGGGAGACCTGCTTGCAGATCAGCTAAACCAGCCTAAACCAGCAAACCAAGTGCGAGTGGTGCATACTGAAAGTGTAGCTTGATTTCACTTGAGCCCTATTCAGACAGGACTAGTTTTCCCAGAGGAGGTTAAAGAAATTTGCGTTTCACAGATGTACTTTGAGATTTTAATCTCAATCTGAATCTGGCAAATATTTTTTTCCTCACATAAGTCTGTAACAATTCCAGGGCAAATTACCTACTTTTTTTTGGCAAACTCAAAGGTCCTCTGAGAAATCTAATTCCGTTCAAATGCAATAGTCTTTGATTGCTGGTCCCAACAGTTCTCCTCATGTGTTTTTGATTGGGTCAGAGCATCTCCAAAACTGCAGCTCTTGTGGGGTGTTCCCGGTCTGCAGTGGTCAGTATCTATCAAAAGTGGTCCAAGGAAGGAACAGTCAACTGGCGACAGGGTCATGGGCGGCCAAGGTTCATTGATGCATGTAGGGACCTTTCATGAAAATGGTATTCCCTGGTGGCTGTGGCCTCTTTCAGCAGGATATTGTGCCCTGCCACAAAGTAAAAATGGTTCTGGAATGGTTTGAGGAGCAACAAGTTTGAGGTGTTGACTTAACCTCCAAATTTTCAAGATCTCAAGCCAATCGAGCATCTGTGGGATGTCCTGAACAAACAATTCCGATCCATGGAGGCCCCACCTCGCAACTTACAGGATCTGCTGCTAACATCTTGGTGCCAGATACCATAGCACACCTTCAGGGGGGTCTAAAGGAGTCCATGCCTCAACAAGTCAGGGCTGTTTGGGCAGCAAAAGTGGGACCAACACAATATTAGGATCGGTGTACATGATACAACAATAAAAAATAAAATTAAAAATGAATGAGAGAAACTTTACAATCTTCCAGGCCCAAATGTTGCTATTGAGCAAGCACAAAACATTTTTTCTATGACCGATGAGCGAGGAGCAATCAAGGAGCGGGAAATGGAAAACCCAGAGTGGAGCTGGAGTGGAGTAATTACGAAACACTTTCAGCAAGAGGAGAAATTGCGGTCTCTCCACCTCTCTCATGTACTGTGCAGTAAAAAACACCTTAGGCTGGTTTAAGCTGTATTTTTCGGCAGGGTTTTGACAGTAGAAGCATCAAGCTTCCAGACCTTGTGTCTGATCTATGCCTACACAGAAGGAGTTGCACCACACATGAGTCCTTTCAATTGTATAATTTCACTTATGAATTGTTCCCCTTTTTTTTAGCTTCTATAAAACTTTTTTGCTCGTTCTTTAAAACCTAGCTTAATTGCACAATTAACAGTCAATAACATTAACTGCACAATTAAATTACACATTTACTTTATTGGAGGCCAGACAATTGTTTCATGAAAAAAAAAAAATAATAACCATCACAAATTATTCAACTACTTCCCACTATGACATCCATTTCTCATCTCTATCATGCTAATTGTGTTAGAGAGATGTGCCTCTCGCCAGACTCACTTTTTGGTTATTATTGCTGTTTTTCATTATTTCATCCCTATTTCAAATTTTATAGTTTTTCTTTTTAATCCTTTATTCTTTTATTTTATTTTTTTAAATTGTGTATGCAGCCAAGTTTCAAAAGCTTTTGAAATACAAATTATTTTATGCAAATGAAACAACAGGTGACAAAGTCTAAAGAGAGACTAAAAAGCTTCATCATAAACAAAATACATTTAAAAAAGTAAGTAAAATAACAAAAGTATAAAAAAAACAAACCAGCAAACACACAAACACATATACAAATCGTAAAAAGTATACACGAGGTGGGTCCGTGTATCATCTGATCATTTAATTTCTTACTTGAAATGGAATAACGAGAAAAGAGAAGACGGCTTGTTTATTTGTTTTTTTCTTTAGATTATTGTACGGAAAATGAGATTTCGGCTAGATTTCTCGTTTTTCGTTTGTGATTTACAAATCGGTTTATGGCCTCGATATTTCATTTGCACATGTTTTGATAGTTTGTTTTCCAATTTGAAATGAAATGAGCAGAAACGAAAAACAAGAACGGCTTGATTTTTCGTTTTTTGGTTCAGGGATAAAAAGACAGATTAATGACTTCAATATTTGTTTTTCACATGTGGGCGGTCATGAGACGCCCCTTTCCGCCGATTGGTCAAGCTAATCTGAGCGTGTGACGTCATCTGTCGTTCCACAGGCCAGCAGGTCTGTTCAACAGGCTACCGCTTCTTCAACTGTAGCCTACTTGGCAGGTCCAAGATCGGGCTTTCTTCTGTGCAATTTAACGCGTTTCACAAAACAAATTATATCAGAAATATGAAATATTAATCTGCACCGAGCCTGTTTTATTTAGATGTGTGGAGTTAAACCTGTGTGGTGAAGCTGCGCTAGACAGTGAAGAGCAGGTGCCACAGTCGGCCTAAAGCACATGCTGTAAATACAGTCATAACCTTTCTTTACAATACGCTCAGTTTTGGAAAAGGGATGATCATTGCAAATACTGTCATGAAAATCGACCGAGGGTGGGCACCGATGATGGTGAATTTAAATTTTATATATTATTATTTTATTTTTTTAATACAAGTTATCTTGCGCTTTTGCCTCAGCTATCCTCCTGTCAATCATCATGTCTCACTCTCGCTGGCGGCTATGATGATTACTACAATTGCAGTACAATTTAAATTCACCATCATCGGTGCCACCCTCAACCGATTTTCATGACAGTATTTGCAATGATCATCCCTTTTCCAAAACTGAGCGTATTGTAAAGAAAGGTTATGACTGTATTTACAGCATGTGCTTTAGGCCGACTGTGGCACCTGCTCTTCGCTGTCTAGCAGCTTCACCACACAGGTTTAACTCCACACATCTAAATAAAACAGGCTCGGTGCAGATATATATTTCATATTTCTGATATAATTTGTTTTGTGAAACGTTAAATTGCACAGAAGAAAGCCCGATCTTGGACCTGCCAAGTAGGCTACAGTTGAAGAAGCGGTAGCCTGTTGAACAGACCTGCTGGCCTGTGGAATGACAGATGACGCTGCACGCTCAGATTAGCTTGACCAATCGGCGGAAAGGGGCGTCTCATGACCGCCCACATGTGAAAAACAAATATTGAAGTCATTAATCTGTCTTTTACCTGAACCAAAAAGCGAAAAATCAAGCCGAAATCTGCTTTTTCGTTTTTGAAAAACGAATAAAGGGCGTTTTTGGTTTCTGCTCATTTCATTTCAAATTGGAAAACAAACTATCAAAACATGTGCAAATGAAATATCGAGGCCATAAACCGATTTGTAAATCACAAACGAAAAACGAGAAATCTAGCCGAAATCTCATTTTCCGTACAATAATCTAAAGAAAAAAACAAATAAACAAGCCGTCTTCTCTTTTCTCGTTATTCCATTTCAAGTAAGAAATTAAATAATCAGATGATACACGGACCGAGGTGCTAGTTCTTTTTATTGCATACATTTTTTCGATTTTGCAATTATTTCAAATTAGGGCTGGGCGATATATCGAATATTAGCGATACTATCGCAATAATTTTGACGACGGTGTAAAATTTGAAAATATCGTGAATATCGAATATTTCAAATTCAACATGCAAACTTTCCCAAATAACATTACCAGATAACGCAGAGGTCTGCTTCCACCATTCACTAAACATCGGAAGCAGAAGAGTTAAATATATACGCCCAGCGTATGAAAAAGAAAGCAACAGAAACATGCGCGCATGAGAGAAATAATAGCGCAGCGCTGGACGTGCTCGCGCTGCGGACTCTGACCGGAAGCGCGCGCACACGCCTTTCAGACAACATGCGATCGGGATTCAGTTCCTTCATGGATTATTGGGTTTCAGTGGTCAAACAGATGTAAAAATGCACGTGCTGGCAAGTATTCAGGTAAACACAGTAATGTATGTCTTTAGTGAACGTACCACTGATCTATATAATTTATATAGATCAGTGGAACGTACAGAGAGTTGAGTGAGAAATCGTGTGTTACAATGAATTTGGTCCGTGGAGCTCTTAAAGGGTCGGACCTCATATTCTGTGTGATTTAATGTTAATCAAACAACAACGAAAATTAGAAAACCACCCCATGCTTGGCTAAACAACTTTAATATATTTATTAAGAATCAGTGTAGCCTATGGTTAATTTATATAATTAAGACTGAGCAGTTTATATATACTGCTCAGTCTTAATTATATAAATTAACCATTTGCTACACTGATATATATGGTGTGCAATGAATCTAAAATATTTGAAAGTTTAATTTTTATCATTACATTATGGAAAATAATGAACTTTTATCACAATATGCTAATTTTTTTAGAAGGACCTGTATATATAAACACTTGCCAGAGATTGGAAGTGGAGTCATAGGAAAAATGTACCAGTACATTTATGACTCAGTACTGATGAAGTATTCATGAACCTTTTCTGTTTGATTAATGTCCGGCACTTACAGTCTTATGGCTAAATTATGGGAGAGTAAGAGTGTTGTAAGTGTTATAAGAGTGTTGATTGTGCAGGAGAATGTGTGAATTGGATTGATTTTTTTCTTTGTTCTCACTCTACAAATATTACAAGCAAAAACATTTCCTTAAAGGATTTGTGTGTAATTTCTGTGCCACCATTCGGAACTGCAAAAATGACTGTTCAAACAGGTTGGCTGAACACATCTGAGTTAGGTGAGCCAAACAGTCAAGTCACCTTATACAATACAGATCGTTTCAAAGCAGCTTTACACTGATAACAGGAAAATAAGTCAATGATGAACAAATTCAATTCTGCAGTAAAGCAGCTCTACAATAGTAAACAGTCATTATTCAGTTGAAATCACCTCACTGTTAAATTAGTTTGGTTCGATAACTGTATAAAGGTTCAGTTATGGAATAAGTTCAATTCATCTATAAAGCAGCTCTGGAATGAAAACAGCAATGTCATCATCCTCAGTTCATTTCTCATCTAATAGTGTAGTCCCAAACTAATATTATTAAACTAGAATATCTGGATTAGGAGACAATATTTTAATATAGAAAAGATGACATAGTTCAGCTTTAAAGAGGAGTTATTATGATATTATCACACCGTGTCTACAACAGACGTGAGCAGCGCTCATTGAAACTGTTTACACTGGTAAACAGTATAAACTATCAAATTCCCGTCAGTAAACTGATGCCTCATTCCTCATGGAAGCTTGTTTACTGGATAGAAATGTGTAGGAAAAGGTCCATTTTAGTAACAATATAGTCAATAAAGAAAAATATTCGAGCAGCTAGTCCCACTCCTACCTCTAAACCTATAAGCATTTCTTAAAAATAAGAAATGTTGGTAACACTTTATTTGACATTGTCCTTTTTACATATGTTACATCTACTTACCACCATAATAATAACAGTAAATTATGCATTATTACATTAACTAACCCTTAACCAAACCCTAATACTACCCTTACCCTATAGTAAGTACATATAGTTATTATTATTACATACTCAGTACTTAAATGTACACTCACCTAAAGGATTATTAGTTATTAGTTATTTAATTTTTCATTAATGCAATTATCTAATCAACCAATCACATGGCAGTTGCTTCAATGCATTTAGGGGTGTGGTCCTGGTCGAGACAATCTCCTGAACTCCAAACTGAATGTCAGAATGGGAAAGAAAGGTGATTTAAGCAATAGCGTGGCATGGTTGTTGTTGCCAGACGGGCCTGTCTGAGTATTTCACAATCTGATCTCTTACTGGGATTTTCACGCACAACCATTTCTAGGGTTTACAAAGAATGGTGTGAAAAGGGAAAAACATCCAGTATGCGGCAGTCCTGTGGGCGAAAATGCCTTGTTGATGCTAGAGGTCAGAGGAGAAGGGGCCGACTGATTCAAGCTGATAGAAGAGCAACTTTGACTGAAATAACCACTCATTACAACCAAGGCATGCAGCAAAGCATTTGTGTGGCCACAACATGCACAACCTTGAGGCGAATGGGCTACAACAGCAGAAGACCCCACCGGGGACCACTCATCTCCACTAAAAATAGGAAATACAGGCTACAATTTGCAGGAGCTCACCAAAATTGGACAGTTGAAGACTGGAAAAATGTTGCCTGGATGGTAGAGTCAGAATTTGGCGTAAACAGAATGAGAACATGGATCCATCATGCCTTGTTACCACTGTGCAGGCTGGTGGTGGTGGTGGTGTAATGGTGTGGGGATGTTTTCTTGACACACTTTAGGCCCCTTAGTGCCAATTGGGCATCGTTTAAATGTCACGGCCTACCTGAGCATTGTTTCTGACCATGTCCATCCCTTTATGACCACCATGTACCCATCCTCTGATGGCTACTTCCAGCAGGATAATGCACCATGTCACAAAGCTCAAATCATTTCTAATTGGTTTCTAGAACATGACTATGAGTTCACTGTGCTAAAATGGCCCCACAGCCACCAGATCTCAACCCAATAGAGCATCTTTGGGATGTGGTGGAACGGAGCCGTGCCCTGGATGTGCATCCCACAAATCTCCATCAACTGAAAGATGCTATCCTATCAATATGGGCCAACATTTGAAAAACACAGAACAGAGCAAAACGTTATCATCTCATAAATAAACGAGTAAACTGTGTTTAATAAATGTAACTGAAAACAATGTCATTGATATTAATTTAATTCATTATTATACTGATAAATACATTGTTAGCTGATCTGTGTCCTTTGAACATTTCTGAAATGCATAATGTGGACAAATCACTTTAAATTGTAATGTAGCCATATGTTTTTCTGTGAAGCTGCTTTGAAACGATATGTATTGTGAAAAGCGCTATACAAATAAATGTGAATTGAACTGAATATGACTAAATATTAATGCCATGAATGTAATGTTTATAAATTAGGATTTGTACACATTTGTACATTAGTAAAGTTTTTCACATTATGTTTTAGTGCTGTTAATACCAGCAGCCATGTCAGCCTGTAGCCCAAGACTGGTTTCCCACTGAAGCTAAGCAGGGCTGAGTCTGGTCAGTACCTGGATGGGAGACCAACTGGGAAAAATAGGTATCTGCTGGTAAAGGTGTTAGTGAGGCCAGCAGGGGGTGCTCGCCCTGTGGTCTGTGAGGGTCCTAACACCCCAGTATAGTGATGGGGACACTATACTCTCAATAAGCACTGTCCTTCGGATGAGACGTTAAACAGAGGTCCTGACTCTCTGTGGTCATTAAAAATCCCAGGATGTCATTCGGAAAAAGAGTAGGGGGATATAACCCCATCCTGGCCAAATTTGCCCATTGGCCTCTGTCCATCATGGCCTCCTAATAATCCTCATATACAGTATACTCATTGGTTTCATCACTCTGTCTCCTCTCCACCATAATCTGGACCATAAACTCTCAATTGCGAGTTATAAATCGCTACAATTAAATTTTTTTGGCAGAAACAAGCTTTCATTTTAAGACATTAGATGTTGGATTGTTAACTATATGTCATCCTGAAAGCATTACCACATGACCAGTGCCAACCTTACATTTCTCCAAAAATGTTTCTTAATGAAAAAACAGGAATTAAAACAGAGCCGCAATAACAAAGCAACAAAACAGCAGGTTTTACATCCTGAAACAAGGGGGACCTGTCATTTTAAAGCTACCCATCTAGATCTCATTTCTAAAGCCAATATTCAAAGCTAAACTAGGGAATAAGTTTCCCCATCTCTCCCCTTAATCTAGTGAAAATATAACATCTTGTGCTGAAAGATTTCCTCACGAGACGTTTCGGTAATGAGGAACACAGGTACGGAATAACTTTCGCTGAGAGAAAATACTGTAATTTAATGCTGAAACACACAGTATAATTGGAAAAGATTCACATTATGTCTGATCTCGTTCTTCCGATGCTAATGGTAATGATAATTCTCGAGGCGCCATAGTGTTGGAACTGTCATGGGGTGTGATAAATTTCATACATTAAAAGTGTATGAATTTGAGATCATCTGCTTTTGTGTGAAGATGGATGAGCTTACACAAGATGCTGCGGAAGAAAAGGAATGGTGGTCATGGACCTGGAAATAGCCTCTTAATATGAATAATTAACAGAAGATGTTCAATAATAGCAGCTGCTTCACTACAGACATGTTGAAATGTGGTGCAAATTAAAAAGAAATATTGCTCTATGATGTTAAGTGTCTGCACCAAAGCAACCAGACAAACATTTCGCCCAGTTCTCTTACTTGTACTTTTGAGAACAACAATTACGCCCTTCCTGAGATTTTGTTGTGTCTAGACCTTTCTACATCTATTTGTTCAGTTAGAAATATTTACCATATAATACAAGGATACTTGATCAAATTCCTTTGTATTTAGCAGAGGCATTATGCTTATTATAATGTTGTATCAACAACACACACGCATCACGTCCAGCTGTGCGTATCCTACCAGAAGGATGACATAATTCCCACTCGGGTGTCAATGGTAATGAGGCGGCCAGCAGCGATTCTTTAATGTTATTAATAACTGCAGTCAAGAGAGCAAATGTATAATCTAAAATCATTCTGACTGCATGGCCATGGCTCAGCATATATTAGTAGATCAAGATTAGGTAGTTTGGCATTTAGATTTTTTTGTAGGGAACACTGGTTTACAGGTGTTCAAACTAGCTCTGTTTCAAAACCTAGTGAGCTATCTCGCTGTCTATAGCTTGTTAGGTAGCATAACCTGACAGGAACCTCAGAGGTGACTGATTTGATATAGTCTGATTTGAAACAATACTGAAGGAATATTTATTTATGTAGACACAAATAACGTTCTCATTTGAAGTGCACAGTTTTTTTTCAAATAGAGGTTATGGAGTGACTGCGGTTACGCCCACTGCAGTGGCAAAAAGACTGAGCGGCAGCATTGGTTATGGGAAAACGGGAAAGAGCTTTAAGATTGACTGTATAAATACTTTTGACAAGAAATCCGAGGTATATTTTAACAGACTGCCGAAAGCTGCAGAAAAGAGAAGCAAATGGATCGCTGCAATTCATAGGAAAAAAAATGGACTCCAGACAGCGAAAAGTGGGTTTGCAGTTATCATTTTGTGTCAATATGCTGAATTTTGGGGTAAAAAATATATATTGCATTGTTATATATTGTATTGACAACTCATAAATTAAATATTGTTTTTAAATAAACACTGACAATAAAACTATACAAGTCTTAGGGCTGTACGATATGACAATATATTGTATAACATTGATATAAATGATAACCTGGATTTAGATCTATATTGTATAAAGTGTTCACAGGGAAATTTGCTTTATGTATTTCCATTTCCATTGCTTTTTATGTATAATGACAATTTTTTAATCAAGTTTTCTGTTTCCCCCTATTAACTCTAGTCATGCAGCAGCTCTTCTGCCACTCAGTCTGACTTAGACTCACTTAGACGTGTTCCGGCGGGAAAGTGGCATCAGTTCAAACCCTCTTTAGGGTCATGGTGTTAGCATGTGGCTAAGCTAACAACAATGCTCTAAACATTAGATAAATACACACAAATAATGGAATTTTATAATGAGCTATTTTATCAACACATTGCAATACTGAATATAATTGATATGTCTTTTTAAATAGCTTTAAAATAAGGTCCAATTCTCACTATTAACTAGTTGCATGCATAATAGTATATTGGCTGTTTGCTAGTACTTAAGTATTAATATAAATACTGATAATAAATACTAATCAAATACTTATAATATACTTATATCAATGCCTTATACTGCTTCACCATATTCTACACCCCATAATCCAACCCAATACCTAAGTTTAACATCTACCTTACTAACTATTAATAAGCAATTAGGAGTTTATTGAGGCAAAATTCATAGTTAATAGTTAGTTGGTGAGAATTGGACCCTAATCTAAAGTCTGATTATATATATTTTATTAATATAAATATATATATATAAAAATATACTTTTAGTGAATACTTTTAAAAATATTTTTTTAGTGTGATGTACATCTTAGAAGAGTATAATTTTATTTATTTTTTATTAAAATTGTATTTCCCAGAAAGAATAATAATATACTGTTGACTTAGCAAGAGTCTAAACAAAACAAGCTGGGACTAAATGCAAAATAATAATAATAAAAAAAACAGTCACATTCCACATGCTCTGTCTTTCTTTGCCAGTTATAGAGCGCAATATCAGCTATATCAGAAACACCTGCTTGTTTTTCCAACATTTTCCATTTTAGAAAGTATGATCACTGCCTCATTATCTTAGGTGTGTTTATTATATCATGCTGTAAAAAAATATTATGGTGCGCTATCTGGGCCTGAACAGAGCCATTAAAACAATAAAACAGGTCATAGAGGGAACTGCAGTGCATGAAAAGGCAAGACTACTTTACTTTTTTCCACACCACATCCATCCAATGATCTGCTGGGAATTATGTGGGATTTCCTTACGCATGCATTTCCCCTAATTGGAAAAACAAACTAATGTAAGGTGTCTATTAATAAAGATAAAAAAACATCTTGATTTGACGCATTTAGGGTGTGTGCTACATTCGTTTTAAAAGCATTAACGGCAATGTTGCCAAATTACTGTACATAAACATTATTGCATCGATCAAACTAATGTTTGCTGAGAGAGCAACACATACTTCCACTGCATTATGAGAACGCAGTCAGACTTGAACTGCAGTGATGACGCACTACCTAATAATAATTAATTTAACAGGAATCTGTTAAACAAACAAAAGTATTATCTGATTTCCATCCAAAGTCTCAAGATGTCCCGTATATCGTCCAGCGTACAATCCATAAGACTTCTGTACTCAATAAAAAAAGTTCATGGCAGTTTAGAAGATCCATATAAAAGTGCTGGAAGAATGATGGGATGTAGAATTTTGTGGTACAAAGGTAATTCACCCTTCGCCGCAAGTTTGATTGACAGGCAATCTGACCAATCACATCGCAGAATCTGCAGTTTTGTCCGACAAAGCAGTAAGTGAGTTAGTAGATTAACGTTGGTGGACTAACGTTGGTAAAACAGCGTGTACTGACATCTTTCCATGGTTGAAACAACATTTCTTTTAGTGTTCATTCATGTTTATTTGATGCCTATCAATGAACTAGAAAGAAGACATGATCGGTTCATGAGCAGCTTTAACTGAGGCGTTACATCTTTGTTGATCCTGGAACAATGTTCAAAGTAACCAATCAGATTTGAGGGACAAGTTTACAGTTTAGGCTTACAACCAAGGTTAGGTGCTTCTACATCAGTTTCCTCTGACTTTAGGGATAACTTATGGATAGGGTTAAGTTTAGGGGCAGGGTTAGGACTAAATTCGCGAAGAATGTTGTTCCAGGATCAACACAATGTTGACACAGGAACATGTATACTTGGCAAAATCAAGGTGACTGGATTATGCCAGTCCTATGCATAGCAAACATAAAAGTCTACTTTCAGACAAGCAGAGCCACAGATATTGTAGGATAAGGATTATATGCGAACTTATTGGGTGGTGCTCCAGGTACATTTGGAATGAGTCCTTTACAAACACTTCTAACACATAATGTGTCTAACAAAATCAACAACATTAATAACAGAGATTGGATACACTCACTATGTAAAACGATCAATAATAAATGAGATATCACTGCTGTTAGAGACACAAGCTTAGTGGTTTCAGTCTTTTTTAACATTATCTGTAATAAGACTAGCAGCACAATAATATCAATAACCTATGGAGGCTTGTTTCCACCACAGAATAAAATCATTTAAAGTCCCCGTGGAGAAAATCAAGTTTTTAATGTTGTTTACATGTTTATGTGGCGTTTTTAATATGCTTTCAGACAAACCCTGTGCAAATTCATAAGTCAGCACCATTGCTGAGTATTTTCTCCTTAAAACTCCAGTGAACCAAAGACAGTTTCAAAGACGCGGTTTGAAATCACTGGTGTTTCAGACGTCACAAACTACCTTGTAACAATCACATCTTCATTACTATACTCAGAAGCAGGGGAGTCTCAAGGGAAGCCAGGTTATTCCAGTATATTTTTCTGTTGATATGAAAAACTGAGTACATTTAACAATATAGCAGGTTAATTATGCATATTACGATGTTATGATGCCTTTCTCCATTGACGTTCAATGATTTTCAAAAAGCGTTTCTAAGAATACTTATTTTCACAAGACAGACTGAGATGGAGAATGGGAACACAGTTTGTGTAGCAAGACATCTTCAGCTGTTTGATAACCATCTTAATTACCGTTATGTGTCCGACGTTGTAAAGAAAAATAAATGTGTGCAGTGTTTACAGTAACTTGAATAAAAGATGACTCTGAGCTGGTGTGAGTGAGTGGAGGCGGGGCTAATTTGCATATTCATGTTCCGCTATACTAAATGAAGCAATGGTGTAGAATTACAATCACGCTATTTTAAGGCATGAAGGGAATTTTTTTTTTTTCAAATGTGTCATTTTGGTGATCAAAGGCTACGTCAGATATAAACTCACAATTTCGAGTTATGAACAAATTATCAGACATTTAGCAATAGTTTGCAAACTGAACCTAACAGAATTTAAGTGAAAGAGAACAATGTGATGTTTTCAAAAGCATCAGTAATGTAATGATGGACACAATAGTAATGAAATAAGATGAGTAATATATCATCTGTATTGATGAAGCAACCATTTGAAACTGAGTTTAGGCTGTAATATTAACAAGTAATTAAGCATTTGATCTACGGCTGTTTAAGCAAACAGGATCAAGAGGGACCCAAGTCAGTTTAAAGGGTTAGTTCACCCAAAAATGTATTATCCCATGTTTTACTCACCCTCAAGCCATCCTAGGTGTATATGACAATCTTCTTTCAGACGGATAAAATCTGAGTTATATTTAAAAAGTCCTGGCTAATCCAAGCATTATAATGGCAGTGAATTGTCACCTCGTTTATGAAGTCCATAAATGGGCATCTATCCATCATATAACTGGATGGATAGACCAGTTATACACGTATAACATATAACGGGGATAATAAAGGCCTTCTGAAGAGAAGTGGTGCATTTGTGTCCGAAAAATATCGATATATACAACTTTATAGACTAAAATAACTAACTTCTGGCGGATTGCCGTACACATAGATTTACAGCGAAAGAGTAAACCTTGACCCTTGAACTCAAAACGGGGGTTACTCTTTTGCCATAAGTCGAATTGCGTACATGTTTACATGAAAATTCTGATACCTGCATGACTGACCTACTTCTGTGTAACACAAAACAACATTTAAACGCGTCAATGCTAAATAAAAATGGGAACCGTGGCTGTCAAAAAGTAAAATAAAAGTAGTCCAGCGGACAGTTGCATAAACTTAGCCACTATGTTAAGACTGTGTCTTAACTAAATGCTAATTGTTCAAACTAGTTCTTAAGAGGTAATCAGTCATTCTTTTCCAGTAGACCAATCTACTTTTTTATGTAACTGACTTTAAAAAGTTAGGACTTAAAATATGACTTTTAAGACAAGTCTAAGCAGTTTATGCAACAAGCCCCAGATGTTCTCTATTCTAAGCCTTCTAAAGCCACAAAAATAGCTTGTGTACAGAACAGTCCAAAAGGTAAGCAATTATTCACTCACTATCTTGCTTTCTAACTTGACAGCCCCTGCATGCACTCTTAAAAATAAAGGCTCTAAAGCGAAGGGTTGCGATGATACCTTAGAAGAACCATTTTGGTTCCCCCAAAGAACCTTTTAGAGCATTTTTTCTTTAAGTGAAGAACATTTAAAAAATCTTTTATGCAATGGAAAAGATTATATGGATGTTAAAGGTCCTTCATGAAACCACAGATGCCAATAAAGAACCTTTTAATTTTAGAGTGGGGTCACCATTCCTTTTATTATATGGAAAAGAACAGTCAATGCATTCAGCTAATCATCTCCTTGAATAAGGGTGAGTAGATTAATTAACAAATTGTCATTTTGGGGGGAACTAACCCCCCTTGTCAACTTCACATACTCATTTCTTTGGCTAAAGGTACAAAGAGAACTCAAGCAAAAACAACAAAGCAAAAATCCTTAATTTTGCTCCTAAGAAACATGCATTATTGCTTTGTCATCCTTCCTTCTGTACCGTGAAGTTATCTTTTGAAAAGTACACACTCCGCCCCCACAGACGCATTTTTGCCACTAATTCATCAAACTATCAGCTCATCAGATATGCTTGTTATGAATTAACTAAAGTCCAAGGAACATCAAATGAGTCTTGAGGTATTGTTTGAAATAAAATAAATAAATAAATGGTAGTATCAGCAATTAAGGCGCGTATGGCTATCTTGAGAACAACAGTAAAGGTTTTGCCACTGTAATCCAACTGCATGTTGTTGCATTATTTATACTAAACGCACAAACTGTCATTTCATTCTGAAATCATTTGTAGGATATGCACGGAATCAACTGTTCGGCTTTAGCAAAACAAAAATCAGCTTCCCTCATAGAAAACATACTAATGCATCATACCTGTTGTTTCTCTAAGGTGATTATTAATTTAGAAATGAAAAGATTATGGTATCGATCCAGGACACGACATAAGTGGGAATACTGTATTTATAATTTATGTCTGTTTCTAAGCACTTCATGAGCTAGCCTCAGAAGTGTTTTATTGTCTCATATACTTTCTGTGTTGATGTAATTAATCTTTCATAAAGGCAGTTAATACAAAAGGTCTCGTAAAAACAAAACACCCAAAATCAAATCATGATGTTGTCTGATTGTTCCATTGCCTACGAGTTTAAGGGCGTCTATTTGCCGTATTTAGGCAAATGCCCTGTCCTCAGAAATCTGGCATTATAAAAAGAGTCTTGGACTTCATAAGAATACACAAATAAAATCAGTCAGGCACAGGAAGGTTTTCATTGACTATGGAGACATTAGTGTTGGCTTTATGTTTCAAATAATCAGCTGGAAATCCCCACCTACACATTTCTATTAAATCTGTATTCTTTGCTCATCAAAAACAGTCATTTCCATTTCTTTTAACCAGTGGGAAATGCATTTTGATCATCAGTTATGACAGAGCTGAGAACATTAATTTGTAAATGTTTTTAGTAGGTTCACATTTCTATTCCACTGGGTTTTTTCTCCCCAAAGGAGTTCCAGTATCCCATTTGATGGTTTCTACACCTGTATACTCTTTATAGACTAGCCCACATTTATTCCTTTGTGTCCTTTTAGTTGTCTGTGGGAGAGAGTGTGCATTCTTATATGCAGCCGTGTGGGAGTCTGTGGGTGTGTGATTTAGAGAGGATTTCTATCTGTGTTCTCACAGAGCAGAGTCGATATAAGCTACAAATATGCACTCTATCAACTACATTCACGTTGTGAGAGAACTATAGGCCTACATGACATCTGTAGATTAAAAGTCATCTCATTTCTGTTTGAACATTGTGCAATATTCAAAGCAATACACAACTGCTGATACTTCACAAATCTTTTTCCTGTCATATGTCTAAAAGTGTCTAAAATGTATATAAAAGTCTTATACGTTTCAGCTGGTTTTCCACAAGCTTAATGACATTGTAAGCTAACATGAGATATCATCATTTTGATGAATCAAAGTTCACGGCAACATTAACAAAACTAAAGACTAAACTAAAGACATGATTACACTCTTAAAATGAAGGTTTTTGTCTGCAGCGATGCCATAAAAGAACCATTTCGAAAGAGTAACCCTTGACCCTTGAACCCTTGACGCATGCGTATGATGAACACAGAAGCGCAGAGGATAGAGTAAAACAAAACACCAGTCATGAATTAGAAGTCTAAAACGAGAATTTTTAAAGAGAAATGGCGGAGGATATAAGAGGGGCATAAAGGATTAGTTCACTTTTACATAAACGTTTGCTGATAATTTACTCACCCCAATGTCATCCAAGATGATGTCCATGTCTTTCTTTCTTCAGTTGAAAAGAAATTAAGGTTTTTGATGAAAATATTCCAGGATTTTTCTTCATATTATGGACTTCAATGGACCCCAAACGGTCCAAATCGTTTAGCTAGATAAGACCCTTATTCATCGTCTGGTATGATTTAAAGCCCTTTGAAGCTGCACTGAAACTGTCATTCGGACCTTGAACCGTTTGGGGTCCATTGATATGAAGAAAAATCCTGGAATGTTTTCAGCAAAAACCTTAATTTCTTTTCGACTGAAGAAAGACAGACATGGACATCTTGGATGACATTGGGGTGAGTAAATTATCAGCAAAAGTTTATTTAAAAGTGAACTAATCCTTTAAGTTTGTTGCCCAGAACTATCCGCGAGAGGCGTCAAAGCGTGCGATGCTCCTGTACATCGCATCTGGGGTTTCTCTTTCGCCATAAGTCGACCTGCGTATTGCTGACTGCGGGAATAGTTTTTTAGTCTATAAAGTTTTAAATATGGATATTTTTCTTACACAAACATGTCACTTCACTTCAGGCCTTTATTAACTCCCCAAAGCCGTGTGGACTGAGCAGTTATATGATGGATAGATGCACTTTTATGGACTTCAAAAACTCACTGCCATATAATGCTTGGAAGAGCCAGGACTTTTTTTAATATATAACTCTGATTGTATTCATCTGAAAAAAGAATATCATATACACCTAGGATGACTTGAGGGTGAGTAAATCATGGGCTGATTTTCATTTTTGGGTGAACTATCCCTTTCAGTGAACAGTTCATAAAATATTTTTTTTCTTTGTTTAAAGAACATTTTAAAAATCTAAAGAACCTTTTCCCCCCTATAAAGAACCTTTTGTACAATGGGCAGATTAAATGTTCTTCATGGAACCATGTGTGCCAAAAAAAGAACCTTTATATTTAAGAGTGTATACTAATCTTTGGCAACTGCAACATGAAATCAATAACAGATTTTATTAACTCATCAGCAGTTTAATGGTTTAATGGTTACATCTGATTCAGTCCATTTTTGATGCTATACCGAGGATTCACAATAAAACGTTTAAATTACAGGATAAAAGTTCATAATTAAGCCTAAATCAATTACTTCTGAAAAGACACAATCTAAGGGCATATGAACTTACCTTGACATCTCAAATGGTTTAAAAAAAAACAAACAAAACTAATAGTCTTTATTTACGTCACAGCCACAAAGCATTTTTTATTTCTTTTTTTACCAAGAGGTCAAGGTTTAGCCATGTGAGCTGCACAATCTGGCTGCAAAGACCATATTCCTGCCATTCTGATGTAATATATTTTTTAATATTGCTATATGGGAAGACCTGCGCCAGCTAAACAACATCCATATTTATTTGCTAAAAGTGAATTTGGTCAACGTTTGGACTGCCAATGACCTCAAAACTGATAGAATAACAGACAAACAAACTCTCTTTTTTAAGAGATCCACTTTATAACATATAGATGGGTTCCATAATCAGAAAATGTGTTTTTGTTAGAAAATAGTGAAGTCTGAATTAGATAATTTCACATGAGATAAATACTATAGTGTGTTTACATAAATGGTGACTGAAAATATTTTGCAACTGATTATATAATACAACTGAAAATGTGTTACTGTTTGAGAGAGACTTATCAATGGTGAAAGTGTTAAGAAGATGGTTGGTTAGGGCGCATGGATATTTTTATAGCTATTAAGCATGACTTGTGATGCTTTTTGACACTTGCATACATATTTGTTTCTGTGCAGAGGTAACAGACTGCACCTGTTGGACAGAAAGTCTTTAAAGCTCTGACTGACATCAATATCTGACATTAGTGACATTTTTATGACATCAGCAGACCACCGCATTAGCAGAAAATGAACATTTCTGCATGATAAAATGTTTCATCCACATTTATTTGCCAGAACCTCATGTGAAATTCAAACAGTACCTCTCACACATGCTAAAAAAGCCACCACGAGACATTATAGATTGTATAGGGGTCCTCTGGATCTGGATGTGATGATCTCATTAATTTAATGCATGGTCACGTTTCTGCACTGCTCGAATCATTCAAATCAGGGCTTGTGTCCAGTGCAACAGGTTTTCTAGAAAAAAATGTATTACAGAGACATTTGTAATGATCTATTAGATCTTTTCTACACGTTGTCGACGTTTTGATTATTCTTTTTTACTGTATGAGAAGAAACAGTCCAATATATCCTCCAAGTTGAACATTGCGATGAATTTCAGATTTATGATTATTCCATCAGATCTCTTTCACTCAAAATACAAAAAGCAGAAAGGGGCATTCCCTTTCATTTCCAGCATTTGCATCTTTTTGGTTGTATTTAAAGTGAAAATTATTCAATTACTTTAGGGGGTTACGGTTTTTAAAAGGTATTCCCGTCTGTCATTTTTATGGCGCGATATGTGGAGGTTCCTCACGCGTAACCAAAAACCTATTTTGGACGCAGTTAGCGAAGCGTCAACTTCTAAAAAAAAAAAAATCAGCTTGTTTCCAGAACACTATATAGTTTTTGGAGATATCTAGATATATAGTAAACGTACAGTAGGTATTGTATTGATACAGATCTTAATTGAAAGCGCTAAAGCAGCGTGCTGTTGCTATGGTTACCTCATCAGGCGAAAGCTACTTCTGTTCACGAGCGTATAGTGCGCTCCGACTAACTTGTAATTAAACTTTTGTCATAAAAGAAACGTCGAATATATACGTTAATGTGAAAAGATATTTTAAAGACAACCATCCGTTTATTTTGACTTCATTTGAGTAAGCTTAAAGTGGGCTTAAATGTTTCCCAAATACCTCATAATTCGTAGTGATATGTTGAAGAAACTCACCAGCTTTTCAAGTGTGTCTTTGCCAATAGTGGACACCTTAGGCGCAGGGACTCGTTCACATGTGCATCCTTCCAGAAGATAAATCCCTGATGGTCGAGCGCTCTGGTCGGTGTCGAAGTAAAATAAAACATTCTGATAAAGTGCAAAAAACTTCTCATGCCATTTGCTGTTTTCTGTGGTCTTCTTGCTGAGATAGCCTCGCCTGGTGCCCTCTTTACGCGCGATAATGGAGAGATACAGAGCGTGTCCCTCATTGTACCGAACACTCTTCTGCATTTTCCGTCTTGGTTTAATATGTGTTCACTTGTTTGTCACCATATCCCATGTGATTTTAACTTTCCACCAACGATGTTTGGAGAAATGCGCACGGGAAAGTTGCCAAGCTGAAGCGCACTGCTCATCCAAACGAGCTCGGAGCCCAATCCATTCTGGCATGAAGAAAAGTTTTAACCCCGACGAACAACACTGTCAGTCAGCGCGTTCAGCTCATGTAGTACAGCAAAATAAGCAGTAGTAGTGGACAGACGGTGAGAGAGAATCACTGTTGAGCTCCGATGTAATCGGCTTTGGCATCCTCTTAAAGAGACAGCGCCTCTCTGTCTCTCTCGCTGAGATTCACTTTCACCTTGAGGCTGAGCGCAGCTTTTAATGAGTGGGCGGATCGAAAGCGCGGGCGGAACGACTCGCAGATCTTAATGAGGGGGCGGGGCGATGCAGATATTTTAATGATGGGGCGGGGTGATGCGCGGTACAGCGCATCGCTCTACACACAGCAGGCACCTGACAGGGCCCAATTAGGTGCTTTACTGGTAGGTCAAGTTGCAGTTAAAGAAAGGCTACAATTTACATTTAGTCCATGTCAACATGTTATATTTCAATGTCCTTGAATTAAAAAAAAAAATGTTTACAAATCAATTAAAAGAGGTACAATATGTAAGATTTCTGGACCAAAATATTCAAAAACCACTAGAACAATGTATATTGCAAGCCATTTTAACCAGGACAGGGACCATGTCTGTGCGTCACCTATCAATGACATCATACCTGCGTTACCCTCGATTTCTGTTTTATTTTGTAGAATCCATGGCTACACAAAATATGTTTTAATATAGTATGTGTTTTATTAGACAAAGGAAACAATTGTTTGAATAACATCCATCGACAGAAAACTACTGGAATCATAGTTATATAGCTCAACACAGTTAGTCTTATTGTTTAAGTCTCGATTTCTTGATTTACCGCGAGTACCATGTTTTACCATGCCTAATATCGATCTAGCTTATTGCAGTGTGCAACAATTGTCTCAGTAGCCGTCGAGCGAACGCACAGAGTAGCATTATAACATAACTTTCAACCAAGCGGCAACCTCCCACCATCTCTCTTGAAGCCAATAAGGAAGTGACTTAAACTACAGTTCATTGACTGGCCACTAGGGAGCAGAATCTCATTGAGCTCCATGTTAAAATGCCCAACTTTACAGTAGAATAAAACATGTTTACAGCCTGGTACAAATTCTAGTTTTAGTCTAAACGGCTAATTTTGCCCTTCACGACAACTGTGAGGGGGTGAATTTTTTTATAACTCATTAGTTTACATCATATAAAGCCTTAAAGTTCTGCATTATTAAGGCCATGGCCACTTTGAGTGGCAGGTGGGTAGCCATTTATCTGTTGTTTGTTAGTCATTTTGTCACCTCAGCTCAGCCCACGTCCCGCCTCTTTGCCCATTTTCTGTTATCCGGGAGTGACGGTTGATGACGCCCTGCTAAGATGGCAACGGCCAGCTCGACCCTACTTTACGCTTCAAAACTGCTCTGCAGAATCCTATGGGTGACGTCAAGGACACTATGTCCATATTTTTATAAAGTCTATGCTTTCCACACACTCAAATGTATCTAATATGATAAAACAGTGCTGTGTACACATGAGCGGAAGCGGCAACCGAGGCATAATAAAAGCTCTGCGAAATCAAGACTTCATTAAGCTATGCCTGTTTTTGAATAAGCGACCTCTAGTGTCTTTCTGTGGGACAATGTGACAAACTCACATGGCCAACTTTAACACAATGCAAAATCTATGTGAGGAAATCTTTCACCCTCATGTGATATTCTCAACGTGGATTTCTATTGAATGACTGGCATTTGCCCACAAATATTCACTGAACAGCAGTGTGTCTACACTTGACGCAACCATTGCAAATCCATTTGTCCTTTATATCAGAAGTAGCGTGAGCACTTGGAGTATGCCAGAAATAGAACGGGGCATCAGTTTACTGATTACAATGGGTTCAAATTTTTGACGTAATTTCCACTGAAACAGGAACACAGGGCGGGACATATTGAGCAGCTTCTCCCCTTTTTTTAAAAGGCCAATAGCGTTTCGTTTACATCACAGCTCGGCCAGTCTAATAGATTCCCCTTTTAGATTAAATATGTAATCACACTGAGGATGTATAGTTTGAAGATTGTGTAATTTGTGTTGCTGCACACTTCATTCACCCCAATGGAAAGCATTACACTGTCTGAACCTATATAGTGCATTACTAACCTATTCATACTAAAGGCCAAAAAACTTGATTTCATGGGAACTTTAAAGTCAACATGAAAAGGAAGTTGCAATATTCTTGCCCGTTTTTACATATATTTGACAAAAATGGCTTCTCAATCAAGAAAAAAAAAAGAGGGAGAGACTTAATTTTGTCCTTTAGGAACTGTTTGGCTTGTTACATTGTTGTTGTTTGCTATAGACCTTATTCAGAGCAGTGCCATGATGACAGGAATGAAAGTGAGGCTGTGAGGGATATACTTACCAAGTTTTCAATGGCATCCGCCATAAAAAGCTGTATAAAACTCTTTATATAATTTTCCACAGCTCATGTTGTCTGGAGTTTTAGGTCTACTGACATTTCCTGGAAAGATATGTTTGCAATGTTTCGTAAGCAGAACAATCCAAAAACACATTAAATTATAGTACAACCCACTGAAGAGATGCATGTCCATCCTTCACAGCCTCACTTTCATACCGGTTAAAAATCAAAAACGGCGCTGGTGTGAAAAAGGTCTATTGCTATGATCTCGTGAATGGCAGGCTGAAAAACATCTTCAGAGAAGAGAAGACGGAGATTAGGAAGGATTTTTTTTTTTTTATAAATCTTTTATAATACTGAAATATACTGAAACAAATTCTTACAACAGGGCTTCTGGTTCTCAATCCTTGTCCTGGAGGATCCCAGCACTGCACATTTTGAATGTGTCTCGTTACACATGAATGATCAAGTTGAAAAGTTGATTATTCATCTCATGCCGCTCTTCATCCCATTCACTTGATAAGTACAGGACCTTCCAGTCAGAAAGGGGACAGTGCAGGGGAACTCCAGGACTGAAAAACACCATCTTACATGGTGAAATCAGTATCTATCAACTTTAATAACACCTGAGAATTCAACACTAATTTGTCTTTCCTTTATTTGCCTTTTTTCACCTTTTTGGATTTTAGTATGACAGTACAGTATTAAGAGAATGACAGATTATCTCTTCATCACTGCACCTGTTAGTGGGTGAGATATATTTTAAGCATCAAGTAAACATTTTGTCCTCAAAGTTTGTGTTAGAAGCAGGAAAAATGGGCAAGTGTAAGGATTTGAGTGAGTTGACAAGGACCAAATTGTGATGGCTAGACGACAAGGCTCATTGATGCACGTGGGGAACAAAGGCTGGTCCGTGTGGTCCGATTAAAAAGACGAGCTACTGTAGCTCAAATTGCTCTTGATAGAAGTTAATGCTGGTTCTGATAGAAAGGTGTCAGAATACACAGTTCATTGCAGTTTGTTGCATATGGGGCTGCATAGCCACAGACCAGTCAGGGTGCCCATGCTGACCCCTGTCCACCGGCGAAAGCACCAACAGTGGGCATGTGAGCATCAGAACTAGACCACGGAGCAATGGAAGAAGGTGGCCTGGTCTAATGAATCACGCTTTCTTTTACACCACGTGGATGGCCAGGTGCGTCGCTTACCTGGGGAACACATGGCACCAGGATACACTATGGGAAGAAGGCAAGCCGGCGGAGGCAGTGTGATGCTTTGGGCATTGTTCTGCTGGGAAACCTTGGGTCCTGCCATACATGGGAATGTTACTTTGACACGTACCACCTACCTAAGCATTGTTGCAGACCATGTACATTCTTTCATGGAAATGGTATTCCCTGGCGACTGTAGCCTCGCAACTTACTGGACTTAAAGGATCTGCCGCTAACTATCTAGTGGAGTCCATGCCTCGACAGGTCAGGGCTGTTTTGGCAGCAAAAAGGGGACAAACACAATATTAGGAAGGTGGTCATATTGTTATGCCTGAACGGTGTATATAATGGGTTAAGATGGTTATGACAACTGATATACCGTATATTTGGCATAAAGACAAACAAATCCAAATCAATGTTAAAATTTAAATGCAGCAAATCTAAGATTGTTAATTTGAAATTACATGTAAAATAACATTATTAAAGCAAACCTGGTTAACTTCAAAGCAATGCAAATATGAGTATGGGAGGAAAACACAGGAGAGTTTTGTTCTCTGACGGCTTCAGCTTTCATGAAGACTGATTAACATTCACCTCAGACGTCACCTTTGGAGGACAATGAGATTACTGAGGAAACTTAAAGGGATTGTTCACCCAAATATGGTAATTCTGTCATCAATTACTTATTCTTATGTGATTTCAAATCTTTTTGACTTTCCAAGATTCTTCAAAATATCTTCTATTGTGTTCTGCAAAAGAGAGAAAGTCATAAATAAGGATTTCTTTGAAGAGAATGAGCACGCAATTTCCAGCAGGATGTTCAATGTCCAGTTTAATCAATGTAAATACCACATTACACTAACAATCTTAGAAATATACATATTTTTTTCTTTTCCATATGGTCACAAATATATTGACAAATCTTCTGGTCAAAGCAACTGGATGGGCGTCTATATAAAGTTAATGTTTGAAGTTGTAAGAGCTACTGTTTTAAGTTTAAGTTAAAACAGGTGATGAAATACATGGTGTATTTAAATACATGATATTCAATGTTTCTTTTATTGAGGATTTTTGCAGCCATCATCCTATGGGAAAAACCCATCATGCTGTTATTAGGGACTACAATCTTTCCAATTCAGCAATGTTTCCTTGTTGATGATACTCCATGCATCAGATAACAGTCTCACCATATTCCTATGTTAGTAAAAAGAGAAGAGGATAACATCATGTTACATATATCACACCATAATAAAGGTGTAAACACAGCATCTTCACTGATTCAATAGCCAAATCATTCGAAACATTTCTGTTTAAGTGGCTGGTGTAAATTTAAATGCATCACAGATAATTGATTTACATTTTAATCAATCAAATATTTACATTTTAAATCAAATCAAACGGAGACATTTTTCCATTTACTCAATTATTCAGTATAGAACATTCTGCTTTAAATTTCTTGCAACTGTTAAAGGGATAGTTCACCAAAAAATGAAAATGACCCCATGACTTACTCACCCTCAAGCCATCCTAGGTGTATATGATTTTCTTCTTTCAGACGGATACAATCGGAGTTACATTTAAAAAATGTCCTGGCTAATCCAAATGGCAGACCAAAATTTGAAGTATTTAAATGCTTGCGCTATGTTCAACGTCATATGTAACGGCATTTACGCTTTTTTCCGCAAGTTGTATATGGAAGGCGGTCTGGAGGAGCTAGATATTTTACTTTATAACATGTGAAATATGGATATTTTTCTAACACAAACGTATCGATTCGCTTTAGAAGGCCTTTATTAACCCCCTGCTGACTCTGCACAATAAATTACAATACTTTTTTAAGCTCTCATCATTCAAATTGCAACTGCTTAGCAATTTGTTATATTTTGCATGTTTTAATAACAGATTTTACCAGCAGAAAGACGCAAGGACGTGTCCTTTTTAGCACTGACTTCCATTTCTATGATCAAATGCAACATATAAATATGTGCAATTCTACACAATACTTTTGCAAATGAAGAATTAAACATTATAACATGATATAATAATATAATATAATATATAACCTTTTCATATTTCAAATAGTTCAAAAATGGTTCTGAAGGAAGCTCCACAATCCAGATCTACTACTGTGTTCTATTTTCATTGTGTAACAAATCAGCCCACGTACCTCCGGCTGTTCACGAGAGCCTCCAACTCTTTGGACTTGAATGCAGCGGTCCTGAGGATGGACTCTGGGATTTCAGCCAGACGCGCTACATTTAGCCCGTAGCTCCTGGCGGCTGCGCCTTCAATCAGCTGATAGAGAAACGTAATGAACTCCGGGTGCATCTCCTCCTCTAGAAATGAGAGCCACAGAGCTTTTAAACACTTCAGAAGCAGTGTAAAATCAAATAAATGATCAGAAGATGTGCTGTGAAAAAACTAAGTTTTGAAAAGGGAATTTGTGAAGCAAGATCCATTATAATCCTGAGGACGCTGCTTAATAAATATCCTGATTGTCCAATGATACAATCCTAAATTTCACTTGATTAACTGTGTAACGTGTTAAATATATATGTGTGTGAAGATGACTTGACGTGATTTGATGTGTCTTTTACAGTTTTATACATAGAAAAAAACTAGTACACTGACTAAATACGACATTGTTTTGTATGTGAATATTGTAAAATAATACTTTAGTGGAGTACACAAAAATTTGATTAATTGATCAAATACAGAATAAAGTATATGATCACATGACCTTTGGCAAAAAGTGTACTTGTGTAAAATACCCACATGATGACATAAATGAGAAAATAGGTATTGTCTGAGAAAAGGTATTTAAAGGGACATTAGAAAGGCAGAAAGTGAGTTTTGCCCTGATAACTTTTTCATAAATGCCACTTAGAAAAATCAGTTCCTGTGTCATGGTGTGACAGAATCCAAATCATTTTTATTAAGTTGATTTGTGAATATTATTAAGCATTTCTCCCAATATTTCTCAGCAAATCTGTCACAAAATCAATCACCTTTTCAGTATGGCACAGATGGTTAAGTGCATAACAAAATAACAAGGAATTTGAAGGAAGAATAAGGAAGGAAAAAACATAAGTGCACCACGGTGATTTCTGAGGGTTTTTTTTTTTTAACAGATGATCTGAATCTGAACTCTGAATCTGGATGTGATTTAAGGATGAACTGCAGTGCCGGGATGTGAAACTACACAGCACAGTACAATGAGAAATAGAAGAGGAAAGACTTCTTATGCAATAGGATTACTGTCATACACACAAGCCAGTTGTTAAGTAAACACTACCTGGCTCTTGTAACAGTGTTACAAGGGTTCCAGAATTTTCTTTAGTGGAACATTTTTATTTATACCACATTATAAATGTCCTTGTTACACGTTACATGTACTTATTCTAGTATTAACAGCAAATTATGCATTAGTACATGCAACTAACCATAAATCTAACTCTACTGTATAGTAAGTGCATGTAGATAATCAACATTAATCAGTGTTAAATGTATAATTACACTGTAACAATGACACCTTAAAAAAAAGTGTTACCAAAGGAACTTGTTGGGGCACATGACTATTAACTAATTCAAAATTAATTTAAAACCCATAACCACAATTACATATTACTCAATCAATTAGTTAATAGTCATGTGCCCAACAAGTAAAGTCATAACATAATGATACCTTAGTATATCATTAGCTAATGATTAATTAAAGCAGACAACTGGAAGTTGAAATGCATGGCTTTGACCCATTGTGGTAATTAACACATTAATTTACACTTTTAGTTAATATAATATGTTATTAAGGAATTAATACATTATGACACATTTAAGTAATAACGATTTAATTATTACTTAATCTATTAATCATGTAGAATCTTCATTAGTTGCTGATGCAGTTATTAATAAATGGGTTAGTTCACCATTAGTAACACATTAACTCATTATTATATGTGCATTAGTTAAGCATGAATTATTGCATATTAGTGCACCTGTATTGTAAAGTGTTACCGGAACTTGTAGCCTTACAATCTACCACAACAGAAGGAGGAGAAAAAGACACCTGAAAAATGTCTTGAGATATACAAACATACATCTTCTAACTGTGGTAAAAGTGAAATGGGTGCATAATATACACATCGGGGTTTTTCAGTAATTCATTATTCCATATTTGAATCATTACCTTTTGCAATCCTTAAATCCTTGCAATCTGCTCCTTAAAACTACATAAGATCAAACATGATCTGTTGACCTGTCACTACCTTGAGTCATGTGCAGATTATGCAACGTGCTACACAACTGATTACCAAATCAATTTTACACATGAAAGCAGGGAAAACATCTCTCATATTTCGCACTGAATGATTCCAATCATTTACAAAAAAATTTTTTGGATATCATCATTGAAAAGGATGCTTGAAAACAAACAGTGACCATCCCTTTTCCTTTAAAAGGCTAGTTCACCAAACATTTTTAATTCTATCATAATTTACTCACCCTCATGCTGTGTGGGGATTCCAAACCCATTAGAATCTTTGAAACACAAATTGTGAATTTTTTTATTTTTATGAAACCATCCCTTCATTAAAAGTTCAGGTAACCAAAACTTAAAAGTTCCAAAAAGGTCATAAATGTGTCATATAACTAATCCATATGAATCGAGTGAATTAATCCATGCCAGATATGACAAATGGATAACCTCAACTTTTGGTTCCAAAAACTGAGGTAATTTTCAGTGTATGCAAGTAGCCATAGCAACTTCTGATGCCTGGAACATAACCTTCTCCTAAATGCAGTGGTCGTCAAAATTTTTGGCAATTTTTTTTTTGCCTGGTAAATATGATCAAATATGGCTGTAAAAAAAAAAAATCTGCATTGTTCATCCTTTTGATCTTTTATTAAAAAAAAATTAAAAATTAAAAAAAGCACAAATCTAACCTCTCATTGAAGTAAAATAATTGAAAATGGGGGGTAAATTACATTTGCCAAAACACGTTGACCATAATTATTGGCATCCTTTTATGAAATACTTTTTGCTACCTCCTTCAAGGTTCAGGTCAGTGAATGGGACGCCCATGGCAGAAGCTTATATATGAAGGTATAATGTACTGGACAGTGATGATGGTATAAAACATCTGCTCAAACGGAACCTTTCCAGGCTCCAAAAAGTAAAAAAAAAATGCTTTAATTTATTATTCAGTAATTGTTACTCTGCTATCGGGAGAGTTTTATATTATCGCGACAGGTAGAGATCCATCCATGTTAGATATATTCGGGCCGCTATAAAGACCCGAATATGTAAAAATGATTGGCGAAACATTCACGCATTTAAAGGTTAAACAAAAGAAATAGAAAGTATTATGTATGTTTTTTCTCAGATTCCATTTCCATGATGGAAACTGAGTCATCACTATGTTGAGAATGTCTTGTGTGTTAACCGTTAATATAGGCCCTGTCCCTCAGCCAGGGGCGGCCCAAGCCCTTAAGGGGCCCTAAGAAGAATTTTATTTGGGGGCCCCTCGGTGCCACCAATACTATTGACTATTGTCAATTCTTGATAATTCGCACACCCGGTATCAATGTTAGTAGTTGTAGCTGTGTTGCTTACATCATGTCTGGCTGTGTGGTATGCTTTTACTTTTATACAGTTTTTAATTAGCAAACAGTAGCAAACCCACAAGAGTGGTCAGGTGTTAATATATATATGTACTTTTTTAAAGTAGTCTCTTTTGCTGAATATGCTCACTTTTCCCCAAGATTCTTTGATGAATAGAAGGTTCAAAAGAACAGCATTTCTCTGAAACAGAAAGCTTTCAAAAAATACTAAAAACATGGTACACAACTGTTTTCAACACTGATAATCATAAATGTTTGTTGAGCATCAAATCATCATATGAGAATGATTTCTGAGGGATCATGTGACACTGAAGACTGGAGTAATGATCATTCAGCTTTGATCACAGGAATAAATGACACTTTACTATATATTCATATAGAAAAGCTGTTTTACATTATAATAATATTTCACAATATTACAGTTTTTACTGTATTTTTGATCAAATAAATGCAGCCTTGGTGAGCAGAAGAGACTTCTTTTAAAAACAAGAAATGTTGATTTCTTTTAAACATTAAATAGAGCTTTTATTTTGGCGGAAATAAAATAAAAAAAATTTTGCATTCCATTCAACTGTGTAGAAAGAACCTTTTTATTTTCTAAAAAAGTCATTTCATGTGCTCTTCGGGGCCTAAGCAGCCGCTTAGTTCGATTATGCCTTGGGCTGGCTCTGCCCTCAGCCATTGTAAGTCCACAAGACTGAAAGTGCATATGAAGTGTGCCATTTGGGATGGGGCCATACTCTGGGTTGGCTGAACTTACTCCCGGATGCGTTTTTGGAACTAGCATACCTCGAGTAAGCAAGGTTTGGGTTACTCAACCGAGAGTTCAGGGAATTTTGACGATAAGATAACCTTGCTTTCTGGAATACCCCCCAGATTTAACTTAAGCTTTTATTTACATATAAACACATACATGGAGCCCATCACGTATGGTAAACATGAAACTTCATTGTTTCTTGTGCATCACGCACGCACATTTAAGCATCCGTGTTACCATGATCATTGTTTAGATGCAAATAAAAGCCTAAATTAAATCTGTTCATCATATAAAGCGATTGTATCTCTTCAGAAGACTTGGATTAAACTACTTGATTTATGGATATGTTTTATGATAGCTTTATGACCTTTATGGATCATAAAGCTTTGGTTACCTGGACTTTCAATTGAGGCACAGAAAACTGTGTTTCATCAAAGATAACTTAATTTTTGTTTAGATGATTAACCAAAGTCTTATAGGTTAAGTAAATGTTGACAGAAAATTATGAAAATGTTCATTTTTTGGGTAACTATCATGCATTCAATGGACAGTTGCATTAAATCTGGCTCAGCTCTGCCATGTCATGTCATAACATCATGGCAGAAACCTGTAAAAAAACTGTAAATAAATGAAAAGAGAGGCATGGAACACAGGCAATTAAATTTGGCATTCAAATGTGAAAAAGTGACATTTGTAATTCTACAACTTAAATGCAAGGCTTTACAGAAAAACATCATGAAGCTTATCAGAAACACTCAGAACATGATTTGGTAAAGAGTTTATATTATATTTGCTTAATCATAATCATGCTTTGGATAGAACTATTCCTGCAGACAGATCAAATAGACAATAGGTGGATCGACTAACAGAAGGTCTAAAAAATGTGCCGCACTCCTTGATCACTCAAGCAGCATAAGGTCAATGCAAAGGTAACACAAATGAGTAAGTGATCCATGAAATCCTGGATGACTCAGATGACATACAATAGCAAAAGAACTGGTTCTGAGGCTACCAAAACCAGCATATTCCAAGACAATGCTCTCCTCACTCTCTAATAATGCTTTGTGAGCACTGATGAAATCATCTCCCTGATCCAGACACTAATGGCTTTCTCAGATGATATCAAGATGAAGTTAATAAACGTGTTTGGCTCATTATCAAGAAAGGCAAGATCAGTAATACTGATGGATTGCAGTAATACTGAAGGAGCCATACATCAAGATACATTAAGGATACAGATGCCAAAATATATAAGTACAAGCAGGGAAACAATGCTATGACTACAATATGATGGGTCCTGGAACAACAAAAAATATTATTAGGCCTTTATTCTTAAATATTAATTGTCAAAAGTACCAACTTTAGTACCAAGTTGGTACTGAAATTTTACCAGCAGTTCCCTCTAGCATTGAGCCTTTGTTGAATGGATTCTTAAACACCTCTGATTGGCCATTGTGTTGACGCGCTCAACATATATGTCTGTGATTGGCTACAACGATCAACTCTCTTCACAGAGCGCTTACTTTTGCAAACTTTTGAAAGACGTTTGAAAGCTGGCGTCTATCAGCGGCTCCCTAATATATCCGCTGATAAACGGATCCTGCTTTCAAATGCTCCCGTGTGCATCTGTGCATTGAGTGCGTGAACACTATGGCCAATCAGATGTGTTTAACAATCTGTTCAACAGTGCTCAAAATACTAGAGGGAAATGCTGGTATCATCAATTTTTTTTTATTTTAGTACCGACTTGGTACCGAAGTCGGTACCTTTGACAACATTAGTGGCTAGTGTTTTTTTCCAAAGTTCTCAGCATTTTCGCTGGCCACAATTTTGGCATTGACTCCATGGGGAAAAAAAAGCTGTAAAGATATTTTTATTATTTCATAATTAGATTAAAAGATTAAAAGATAAAAGATTATAATTAGGCTATATTAGTCTGCTGTAACTATTAGACCTGACGCACAGAGCCATTATACTGTTACACATGCGTTAAAACTTAACTGACTGTGTAATCGAGAACACTCGCCAGGACCGGTATTTTGACATTATTTTATGTGTATTTGACTGTTTAAAAAAAAAAAAATCCCATGCTGAAATTCAAGCCCTGTAACAACAAAAATATTCATATGTAGTAAGTGAGGAAAGGAGGGTTTGTGTGTCAACTCGCTGTCTGAGAGATGAGAGCGAGAAAGTGCAGCCAATATATTGTGTATCTATGCTGCGGAAAATGAGTATTGGAAGTGTTTCAGACATTTCAGTATCGATATGTATCGAAAAACCAATATCTTTGACAACATTGCTCTTAGTTTATTATTTCAGATGCCTTTTTAAAAGACTACAATTGAAAAATGTATATGTAGGCTATATATAAAATGAAACCCACCCAAGTGGCTAGTAGGTGTGACTGCGTTACATGCCACTGCAGAAATGTACCCGCATTTGGCAGGTTGGCAGGTGTTTAATGTCAAGCCCTGTTGTTATCATCACACTATAAACGTAATCTAGTGTAAATGTTTCGCTTTACCCCATTTTATAATAGTAGCAGAATTCTTACCAATGGTCTTAGTTTCCTTTTGGAAGTGTCCTGATTATCTGCCTTAAGCATATATTAATTTAGTAGATTTTTTTACTGCATTTTACTTGGTTTGAATATAATTAGCTGCAATTGCTGTTTGGTTACAAATATACTTTGCCGGATTAAAAAACACCCTTTTGAGCCATTCATGAATATACTTCATGAATATTGGATATCATCAAAAAGTGCACTAAATTGACTGTAATGACTAAATTGTCTGGACAGCTTGTAAAATCGAATACAGGTGTGAGGGTTGGCCCAACCCACCGCCTTGCAAATCTCAATAAGCGAAGCTCCAGAAAGGAGGGCCACGGAGGAGACCAAGCCCCTCGTAGAGTGAGCCCTCACGGCCATGGGTGAAGGCAAATTGTGCACCCAATAAGCCTATAGCCTGGACAATCCAATTACTGATCGTCTGCTTTGCAGCAGGCAGCCCTTCCTTGGGTGAGCCAAAGCACACCAACAGCTGGTCCGATCTCCTCCACTGTGCAGAACTCTCCTGATAAATCCTCAATGCCCTAACCGGGCAGAGCAAGTGAAGCCTAGCTTCCTCAGCCGTCACGTGAGGCGGCGGATGAAACGCCTGAAGAAACACTGACCTCATCCCCACCGATGGAACCTTGGGCACATAGCCCGGCCTGGGGTGTAAGATTGCCTTCACCCTGCCAGCCAAGGCCTGGAGTTCCCCAACTCTCCACAGAGAAGTGATGGCGAAGAGAAAGGCCACCTTAAGGGTCAGGTTTCTCGCCTCAGCCGACTCCAATGGCTCAAAGGGGGCTTCAGCCAACCCTTCGAGAACCAGCTGGTGTGTGTCCGTGCCCGTAATGAAACGCAGGCACGGGTGCACACACCGTTTAAACTGCTCGCTGGCCATGCTTTGATTTGGGACAGACAAACTATAAATAGACAAAAATATTCGACAAAGAGCACCTCCGCTGAAGAGCAAAAAGCTATCTTTACTATGTGCCGGCGTCCTCTTATAGCTTCCGCTTATGCCGTCACATACTAAGTCATGAGGTAGCACCAATCAGATTGGTGACAGATTCCCTTCATGCTTCAGACGCCTCACGCTGGGGGCGTTCCCCAGAGTGTCGTCACTCGACGACGCAGTGTGAGTTCCCTCGATAAAGGGAACTAACAAAAATATTTCACACGTTACATTTCTATTCAAAGTAGTTCTTGAGCAGTATATCTAAATATTAGAACCAGTTCTGAAGGATCATGTGACACTGAGTAATGATTGCTGAAAATTCAGCTTTGCCATCACAGGAATAAATTATTATAGCAATACATTTTTCTTTCTTTTCTATTTTTTTTTACTGTATTTTTGATCAAATAACTGCAGACCAGTCTTGGTGAGCATAATATACTTCTTTCGAAAACAATTAACATCTTAAAAAAAGATCTTGACAACACCAAACTTTTGAACAGAAGTGTAAATCTAGCCCAATCCTAAATCAGGAAGCTTATATAATGCAAGGTAGTAGATACATGCATACACACCATCAGAAGAGCTCTCTGGCTCATTGAGCAGGAAAGCCATGTGGTAATTCCCCACATGCTGCGGGTACAAGTGCTCCAGCTCACACAACGGAGGGTAGTGGGTCACAAATAACATCAGACACTTCACCTGCAGAAACACACAGAGAAGAAAATTAAACTAACATCAAACGTCTGATCAATTTAAAGGTGAAGCCGTAATTTCTGAACCACTAGCGTAACTAGAAAAGGAAAGTTTGTCATACAAATTTTAATGTTGACTTAAATTCTTACCTGAAAGATAAAAATTTACTAAACAGTTGCTAAGGTGTTCTGAGTGTTGGATGGATGGATGGTAAATAGGTTAATGCTTAAAGCAGGGTAAAGGTCTTGTATATCTTTATATTTGAACTATGTGACATTTGGAATCATGAAAATTATGAGTAAGACTATAATTTTTCATTTACTACAGGAATATCAAGAAAGAACACTGACTGTAACAAGTTTGGTGATTATATACATTATAGCTCAAATTCTCCCACACTAGTACGTCACTCGCTGGAAATATTTCCATAATCCCACCCAAATGCATGCGCAAAGAAAGATGGCGTGGCTTCAGTTATAGTAGTAGTGTTGTCGCCACCACCTTGTTGTGAAGAAGCTGTGCTTTCTATGCGAAAGCAAAAGCATATTTAGCCTTCCGATTTATTGGGCCTTTCGAAAGTGGACGCAATTAGGAATCTGTGGTTTAGATTTATTTACAACACTGTCCCAGAACAGTACAACCCATATGTTTGCACTTTACATTTTACAGAGGACAGTTTCCTGAACTTTGGAGAGTACAAGGCCAGCTGTGCACTAAAGCTATTTCAAAAATGAGGCAATTCCAACTTTGCCAGGGCAATCTGGCTGCTTCTCTGAGTTTTATTATTTGCTAAAGTATTTGCTATTGACTGTTCAAATGCGAAGTTTTGTAAGGTGTATAATAACACATGTTGTTTGTCGTTCTTACGATCAAAAGTGCAAAGATGCTTTTATGTTTACAAATATAGTGTTCTCTTTTCTCCGCTTATAACATGGCAGTGAAAAGATGATAGATGCACACAATGTTCTGTTTCACACTGGCCGCTCAATCAGAGCTTACTACTGTGAAACGTTCTGCTGAAGTCATGGTTCTGTTTGATCAGCTTGATCATCTGCATTTTTATAATCTGACTCAGGCTCTAATGTTAATACTGACAACATTATTAACTGTCTTTATAATTGCCTTGGAAGCTGAAACTCGCAATTATGGCAAAGGGCATTACATTTTCAACACAAGCTTGAGGTGTTTGGCCAATCACAACACACTGGCTCAGCTGGCCAATCAGAGTACACTGTGTTTTTCAGGAGGGGCTTTGTAGAAATGTACGCGTTTTAGAAAGACATAGAGGAGCATAGAGGAGCTACAATAAATGTGCAGTATATGAAAAACTATTTATTTATTGAACATTAAAGCATATTAACATATTCTATTACACCTAATACACAAAATAATGATCTTAGAAAATTCTGTGACCATTTATATTCTTCAAAATATCTTGTTTTGTCTTCAGCAGAAGAAAGAAATTCATACAGGTTTGGAACAACTTGAGGGTGAGTAAATGATGACAAAATTTTTATTTTGGGGTGAACTATCCCACTTACTACTTAAGACAATTATTGGGAATAAAAATATAGATTTGGTTACTCAGCATTCTGTCTCCATATAACTGTGTGAAAGAGCGAGACATCCTTGAGCCAGATGTACAAACCACGCAAACAGCAACCACCCCTCACTCGCCACTTACGAACATCATCAGCAGCCCATTATCCGCATAGTGTTACCACACTATGGGGGCGTGTTCATTCCTCCATTTATTGATGTGTTTGTTATAGCAGGCTCATGCGAGGCATTGAGCTGGAGTTTGAATATGAGACACACAGAGAATACGCAGACAGAGCTCTGAAGCAGAACAAGAGACATGCTGCTGATCTTGACACTATCATTTAGTTTTGCTGACAGAAGTCTCAGTTTGGCAGGTCAGAAGGTTACACACGGGTCGGTGTGAGGGACGTACAAATGTGGCACAATCAAGGAGAATGCTGGCATAGAGGCAGGTTTTACTTTGACATATGGAGGTGTTTTCAACATTATTTGTCAATACATATTGCAATGGCCAATATGTTGAACATTATTGAAGCTTACTGTGCATTGCAAGGCTGGAATAACAAGCCGATGACAGACTGTCTGATTGAGGAACGAGGACTCCCTGAGAAAACAAAGGAAATTAACATCTGAACTCAATCTTGTGCATTTAGCATCTCCATCCGAGACAACATCACACCAAGTTAATCATAGAAAGGTCACCTTAATTTACATGTCTTTCCCTTCACTGCCTCTAATAAAGGTAATAAAGGTTTTAAGAGTTTAGAGATATTTAGCTTATTGAGTAATGGGTGTGTCTCTGGACAATTGACCGTTCGCAAAGACCCACCCCCTTTAGTTACTGTTGCTATGTCCGACAAGCCATGGCGCTCTCACACCAAACACGTTCTCTCGAGGAGAAAATACATTGCAGCGCAAAGAGGACACAGACAACACGCCGACAGACAGGACAGAGCAAGTTAGTCTCGACTTTCAAATTTTGTCATTTTTTAAAGAAATTTAAACAATAAATACCGTTTTGTGGCTCTTCAATGTGTCGTGATCGCTGTAACGCCTCAGCTGCTCGTGAACCGTTCATCTCTTCCTTCTAGTTCAAGCATCAAATAAACGTGAATGAACACTAAAAGAAATTTTGATTCAATCAGGGAAAGACATCAGACCAAACCGTTTTTCAAGTTCAAGTCCACCAACATTAACCTACTAACTCTCCTGACTGCTTTGTCGGACAAAACGGCAAATACATCGATTTGATTGGTCAAATTACCTGTCAATCAAACTTGCTGCAAAGGGTGAATTGGTCTTTCTGTCGTCAATAAAGGTCTATAGAACTTGATTAATTCCCATTGTTAACACGTTTACATTTGAAAGAGCTTTGCATCTTGTAACAAGTAATGTACAGATAGTAAAATCAGTCATTTGACTAAGCTTTCAATCAAGTAATTTATCTGCTTGTGTGAAAGCACAATTTCAGAGTAATGTGATACTAAACACATTTGATGTTTAAAGGGGACCTACTATACCCCCTATTACAAGATGTTATATAAATCTTAGGTGTCCCCAGAATGTGTCTGTGAAAAGTAAGCCCCACAGGCATTACTTTTCAAGCAAAAGCGTGTGTATTTTTAAATGCAAAGCACCCAACCCCCTTTTCAGATGAGGCCAGTGCCTTTACAGCTTTACTCCAGGTACAACAAAACAGTAGAGGTGTTCAATTCCAGGTTTTTCAGAGTTGACTCCTATCTCCCATTACTGACTCTCACCCTATGAGTCGATGGAATCGAATCTCGGAATCGTCATTTGCTCCATTTACATTAAAGGGGTACTTCAGCGCTGAGAAGATGAATATGTATTTAAACTGGGTCATTAATGTAGTAGAAATGTGAAATTATTTTTGAATTTGGTGCCTTCTAGACTGAGAAATCACAGAAAATGTATTTTTGTCTCATGGGGATGAAAGACAACAATTCCCAGAACGCACTGCTTCACTGCCCTACTCTAGGCGCTAGTCAGCTACAGGATTACTGGATCACTTGCCTACCACGTTCATTTTCAGAAAATCAGTTCAGTTAGAGACACTACAATTAAAAACTGAACGTGTCTGTTTGATATAATGCGAGTGAGCCGATTGAGCGTCACGGCACAAACGCAGCAGGATCGGATTACATTCATCACATTGGCTGAGGTAATCGCGGGATTCGGAGCTGTGGCTGTGGCTGCATTCACAGCGCGTGTTCAGCCTGGCGTGTGTTCATGTCTTTGGAAGCTTAACTTTCATAGGAAGTTTAAAAGTTAAAACACTCACTTTTGTCTCCACCACTCCGTTTACATGAATCTCCGCAGCTCCCCGAGCCGAGTGCTGTGAGTGCGATGTTGAAAACATGAGGAAACAGCGCCTCCTGCTGGCTGTAGTCTTTAGCCTCTGGCCAAACACTCCTCCGATGACGCAAAATGACGATATTTGCGTCATGGGAAGAATTTTTCCAGAAATAAAATACATAATTCTCGTCTAAGGGTCATATGAGGGGGAGTATGATAATTTGAATATACTCCCGGGTTTCTACTGATACAAAGCTTAATGCTAATCGCTGAAGTAACCCTTTAAGTCAAAAATTGTATTACACACTGAATAGCGCAAAAAAGCTGCTTTAACATAAGAGTTCAAGGTACTAGATTTAGATCTAAATACATATAACAATGTACACTTATTAATGTGTTTGTGGCGCTGAGAGTCTTTCATGTTGAGCGCTAAGTAAGAACGTTTTACCTGTTGAAGAGAGTTAAAGAATGTTCAACTTTGGGTAAAACGCAGTGCTTATCACTTTTTACCTAGCTGTCCAATCAGAGTGGAGGAGGGGGTGGGACAAATACAACACCAAACTACTGCTACATTCTTCTTGTACAACGTCAACAGGCAACAACAAGAAGCTAAAAAAAGACCCAGAGAAAATAGAAGCGCAGTAGAATGTATAAACGCGTTTTGTGTTAATTGACAGAGCCTACAACATAACATTTAGGGCCCTATCTTGCACCCTGCGCAATTGACTTTGTACACCGACGCATGTGTCATTCCTATTTTGCACCCACGCAAAGCGCGCTTTTCCCTCCACAGAAGCACGTCGCTAAACTAGTGAATGAACTTGCGCTCCCTGGGCGGTTCAGGGCAAAAAAAGGAGGCGTGTTCCGGCGCAAACAATCCCTGGTGCTATTTTGCTGTTCCATTAAACAATTGCGCCACTGACCAGAAAAAACCTAGTCTAAAGTCAGTGGCGCGTTGCGCGTTGTTCATTATGCTATTTTAAGGGCGCATGCTTGACCATAATGTATAGCGTACGCGCATACACTTTGCTCATGTAATCTACACAGATGCAACAGTTATTGTTGCAAATCATAAATTGTTACACTAAAAAAATATTAACACATGAGATGACGGAAATCATTGTGGTGTGCCGAAGATGTGAAAAATAGGCATAAATCTAGCTTACAAATTATTCAGGCTTACAAGAACATCAGTCTCCTCGGCTGTGAACCGCTCCTGGCTTGCACCTGGTAAATACGCCATAATATTAGCAATCCATAATGGAACTTGCGCACCTGCTTTTAAAAGGGAATGTTGGATGACGCTCTGATTGGTTTGTTCACGTTACGCCCAAACCACACCTATGAATAATGAAGCTACTTCAGACCAACCCATTTTAGATTTGCGCCGGGCGCAAGAGCCATTTATCCCACCGGGAAAATAGCAACAGCGACGAAACCCGCCCACAAAGTTACTTGCGCTTCGCGCTTTGACACTTGCGTTTAAGATCGTTAAAATAGGGCCCTTAGACTGTTTATCACGTAGCTGAAACATTTTTGTGTTTCCACAACATAAATAAGTGAAAAGGAGAGTTCTTCAAGGCCAGGTTTTTGCACAACTAGAGGACCTTGTGTGTAGTTCCCAATAACATTAAGGCATCTAAAGCACCTTCTCACTTTTTCAACTCTCAGTTATCTCAACTTAGAAATGCTCTCTCTAAATATTGAGTAGTGACTGTCTGCCTCTACATGTGCTTCTAACTGCATCTTTGCTATGGCAACCATTACTGCTCTACTACCTTTTGCTCACAGAAGAAAGTTATGCGTCAAGGCTGCTCACAATTCATCATTCAACACAACAAACGTATTTACATTCTTAAATACAGCACAGGTGAACGAGTGAGCCTTGTTGCCATGGCGATGTGCAGACACTCTCTGCAAGATGCTGCCAGGACACATGTATGCACTGTAAAGGCAAACGGGCATGGACAAAAAGCTATTCTAGTGTGAAGGGGGAATTTCAATATGAAGCACACGCTTGAGCAAACACTGAAGCATTTTATTTTTGAACCTCTGTGAGCGAGCAGTGTGTCAACTCCAGCTGTGCAGCGAGAGTCTGAGCATATAACGCTCATGATATTCTAAGTGGATTCTAGTGTACAGAATAAGCCTACATTTGTACATTTTCTGAAGAAACTGAGTGGAGCTTGCCCTTTAAAGCCACCTTGCTAGGGTGTTGGTATGTAGTTACAAAGGTGTTTAGAATTGATTGCTATGGAATTGCTTAGGGATAACGGGTGGTTGTTAGAGTGTTGTTTGTTTACTAAACCTGCAAATGAAAATCGCTATGAAAATCTGATCTTTAGATATTGTTTGCTTTGAGTCTACGCTGAGTGTAATTCTTAAGTTTAATTGCTTAGAACAGTGGTTTTCAAGCTTTGGGACGCGGCCCCCAGTGGGTCGCCGAGATATTACCATTTGCTAAATAAAAATAATTATATTAATTTTGTTAGAATAATATAATTTTGTTAATATATGTAAAAATGTCTAATTAAATATAATAATTCAATATATAATGAACTAGAAAAAAATTATATTAAAGTGTTACTGTGTATTCATTGCACAGTATAAACTCGCTATTCGTTTGTGTTAAGACTAAACCACCCATTTATCTACCATAATTTTCTAGTGCATACAGTTACTAGCTACAACAGACATGAATAAATGGTTATCAACAGGGTCGCTGAAAAGGACAAATGCAGATGTTTCTTCATCTACAAGCAAGGATACATCTTCAGCAATGCCTTACATTTAAAAAAAACTAAACAAAGAAAATACATTATTGATTAGTCTTCACATGTGGGAGTGGAAAACAAGCAGCCACCGCTCTGTGTTGTACTTAGCTTGTTAGCTTATTTTAGCTTTACACATTATTTTACCGGAATAAGCCTTACGAATGTCAAGCCTGATCTCCATTTGCAACTTTTTCTTCAGCCCAACATACAGTGCTTAGTAAATGCTAAACAACACCAAACTTTGCATTAGGTGAGTAACAAAGATTTTAGTTTATAAGGCCTAATTGTCTTAATTATATGGCAGAGTCTCTTGAGGCCTGGTCAGGCCTGGTTCCACGGGGGTGCAGAGGGTGCTAAGCACCCTCAAATGAAAGCAAGAGCACCCTCAGTTGAATTTGTTGAAAAACAGATTTGTGTTCGCGCCCTGGAGTCAAATGTTTCTATTTACAACACGCTTTTGCAGTGTTGAGCTATGTAGACAATCACAGATTGCCAGGAACTAGGGACTTTTGGGTGGTACTCTGTGTGTTTCGACTGCAGGAACCAGGGTCTTAATAAAGTTCTGGGTAAAACTTTCCCACTCAAAACGGCCCTGCTTGCGAGGTAGTACTTGTTCAAAGTTCAGGAACTTTCGGGGGTGGGACTTGGGCGCTGCACATGCTGATTGGTTGAGCTCACGCAGCATTTTATTTCAACCTAAAATCTAAAGTCTGTTGTGGTGCGTGCAGTAAGAGTAATTTGCTATTCAAATCAACAATGGAGTTTAAAAAATACAACCGATGGACAGACGACGAGGTTCAGGATTTATTAAGTGTATTTGCGGAGGATGACATCCAGTGGAAACTAGAAATTTGCAGTCTTCACGGTACTTAGACCGCAATGGAAATGCTAACAGCAGCACGTCTGGGGGGAAAAAAGTTCCTGGGACAAATTGTTCCGGGTAATTTCGGTGGAAACGGGATCTGTTGATTTATTGAATGCAATGGCCAATCAGAGGTGTTTAAGTCAATAAGTTATTCACCACTGAAAAAAACGAGAACTTTTTGTTCAGTGCTGAGTTTTACAAACTTGTGAATCATCTTATTTTAATAAACAAATTGTAGACAAAAGTTTGATACATGTGCATTAAGGCTAAAGCAATTCGATTATGAAACCAGGCCTGGGCTCTGTAACCCATTATCTGGATTTTCTGTTCATTGCTAGTTTATTCAATAAAGACTGTGTTAACAATCTCCCTTTTTAAGTCCTCATTAACCAAAGCTACACAAACAGCCACGAATGTTAAAATTATTTCAGTGGGCCATGGAAAAGTATGTGTTTGGTTGTGTGGGCCGGGAGTTGGAAAAGTTTGGGGTACCATTGGCTTAGAAAAGTCACTGTACAGGAACCATACTGTATATGAGTGGTTTGGAGTTATGATTTTTAAGAAATTAAAACTTTTATTTAGCCAAGATGCATTAAGTTACACAAATGTGACAGTACAGACACTTATAATGTTAAATAGGTTATTATTTTAAATAAATGCTGTTCTTTTGAACTTTCTAATTATTCAAGATTTCTGTAAAAAACAAAAATACACAGATTATGCATAACATAATGACAGGTGAAGTGAATAACACTGATTATCTCTTCATCACAGCACCTGTTAGTGGGTGGGATATATTAGGCAGCATGTGACATGTTTTTCCTTAAAGTTGATGTGTTAGAAGCAGGAAAATGGGCAAGCGTAAGGATTTGAGCAAGTCTGACAAGGGCCGAATTGTGATGTCTAGACGATTGGGTCAGAGCATCTCTAAAACTGCAGCTCTTGTGGGGTGTTCCCGGTCTGCAGTGGTCAGTATCTATCAAAAGTGGTCCAAGAAAAGAACATTGGTGAACCGGCAACAGGGTCATGGGCCAAGGCTCATTGATTTATGTGGGGAGCGAAGGTTGGCCCATGTGGTCCGATCAAACAGACGAGCTACTGCAGCTCAAATTGCTCAAAAAGTTAATGCTGGTTCTGACAGAAAGGTGTCAGAATAACTGTGCATTGCAGTATGTTGTGTATGGGGCTGCAGTCAGGTCAGGGTGCCCATGCTGAGATATATATACACACACACACACACACACACACACACACACACACACACACACACACACACACACACACACACACACACACACACACACACACACACACACAGCATCCAGAAAGTATTCACAGCGCTTGACTTTTGCCACATTTAGTTGTTATAGCCTTATTCCAAAATGGATTAATTCATTATTTTTTCCCCTAAATTCTACAAAACAATACACCATAATGACAACTTGAAAGAAGTTTGTTTGAAATCTTGCAAATTAATAATAAAAATAAATAAATAAAAAATAAAAATCACGTATTCACAGCCTTTGCCATGACACTCAAAATTGAGCTCTGGTGCATCCTGTTTCTACCGATTATCCTTGAGATGTTTGGCCAACTTGATTGGAGTCCACCTGTGGTAAATTCAGTTGATTGGACATGATTTGGAAAGGCACACATATGTCTATAAAAGGTTCCACAGTTAAAAGTGCATGTCAGAGCACAAACCAAGCCATGAGGTCCAAGGAATTGTCTGTAGACCTCCAAGACAGGTTTGTATCAAAGGCACAGATCTGGGGAAGGGTACAGAAAAATTTCTGCAGCATTGAAGGTCCCAATGAGCACAGTGGCCTCCATCATCCGTAAATGGAGAAGTTTGGAACAACCAGGACTCTTCCTAAAGCTGGTAGCCTGGCCAAACTGAAAGATCAGGGATGAAGGGCCTTAGTCAGGGATGTGACCAAGAACCCGATGGTCAATCTGACAGAGCTCCAGCAGGAGAACCAGAAGAACAATCATCTCTGCTACACTTCACCAATCACGCCTGTATGGTAGAGTGGCCAGACGGCACATGACAGCCCACCTGGAGTTTGCCAAAAAGCACCTGAAGGACTCTAACAAAATTCTCTAGTCTGATGAAACATAGATTGAACTCTTTGGCCTGAATAGTAAGTGTCATGTCTTGAGGAAACCAGGCACTGTTCATCACCTGGCCAATACCATCATGCTGTGGGGATGTTGTTCAGCAGCAGGAACTGGGAGATTAGTCAGGATCAAGGGAAAGATGAATGCAGCAATGTACAGAGACATTTTTGATGAAAACGCTCTGGACGTCAGACTGGGGCAAAGGTTCACCTTCCAACAGGACAATGACCCTAAACACACAGCCAAGATAACAAAGGAGTGGCTGTGGGAAAACTCTGTCAATGTCCTTGAGTGGCCCAGCCAGAGCCCAGACTTGAACCTGATTGAACATCTCTGGAGAGATCTGAAAATGGCTGTGCAGCGACGCTCCCCATCCAACCTGATGGAGCTTGAGAGGTCCTGCAAAGAAGAATGGGAGCAACTGACCAAAAATAGGTGAGCCAAGCTTGCAGCATCATACTCAAAAAGACTTGAGGCTGTAATTGGTGTCAAAGGTGCTTCAACAAAGTATTTAGCAAAGGATGTGAATACCTATATACATGAGATTTTTTTTTTTTTTTTTTATAAATTTGCAAAGATTTCAAACAAACTTCTTTCAAGTTGTCATTATGGGGTATTGTTTGTAGAAAATAATTTAATACATTTTGGAATAAGGCTGTAACATAAAATGTGGAAAAAGTGAAGCGCTGTGAATACTTTCCGGATGCACTGTATATACACTGAACAAAATTATAAACGCAACACTTTTGCTGGCCAGTAAAACCCCCGGATCCCCCCAATATAGTAAAACTGCACATTTTATAGAGGCCTTTTATTGTGGCCAGTCTAATGCCGAGTTCAGACTGCACGATTTTCAAACTCGTCGTATCACTTCTCTTTTCACACTGCATGACTATCTGGGGTAGCAGTCAGTCACTGCTGTGTTCACACAGCACGATGAATCGGCGACAGGGGGTTTCACATCGCATGACTGTACAAGAGGAAGAATCGCAGACAACTCTCTCTCTCCGGTGCGCAAACTCCGTTTCCCAAATGTTCCCGACCAAACCCACGTGTGATGTGACAAGTAAACAATGCAAGATCACACGTGCGTCAGACTGGAGTTCTCATGCGAAACTGGAATTGTTATTAAAAATTATTAACTGCAGAAAGTTTGCGCTCCCAATTGTCTGTGCGCTGATTTGTCTCAGCGAAAAGGAGAAAAATAAAAAATATTATAGTGGAGGAAATTGCTGGAGAGACACAGGAAGCAATGACTGCAAAGAGGTTTAAGGTAAATAAATAATTTTGCAATGTTCTGCTGCTGTGGCTGGGCGTGCAAATGTTGTTAATTGTAAATATATCTATTAAAATACTAATTGTAACGAGGTTCGTTGTTGTGGGAAGGAAGGAGGCGGGAACCGGCGGACATTTAAACAGACTTTAATGAACTGAATAAACTAAACAAAAGTAAATCGCGGGCAGCCCCTCACGGACGACTGCCCGCACACACATACCAAAACATAAACAAAACTCAACGTAAAATCCAGGCCTAATCCTCTCTCGTCCTTTCCTGAACTCGCCCGTCCTTTTATGTCTCCGAGCTCCCTCATGAGAGGACTTTGAGACCGGTGTGCCTCGCTACAGGTGACGTTCATTACCAATCACGCACCGGTCTCCACTCGCTCCTCCCATGTCGCTCGTTCGTCCACCTCGCCACACTAATATTCTGGTCTATAACTCCTCCCTGAACCTCCTGCTGCCTGTATCTTACTCTCTCATTTGCTGTTGGTCATCGCCAATGTAATTTTCAGCGATTCTCTCTGATCGTGTCTTTGATCATTCACACTGCGTGATTGTCACACGCGTGCACAAGCACCGATTTACCTATGATTTCGAGCATTTGTCTGCAATTTCTGATCGATTGTCTTATTTTTAAAGAATTTATTTGCAAATTATGGTGGAAAATAAGTATTTGGTCAAAAACAAAAGTTAATCTCAATACTTTGTTATATAACCTTTGTTGGCAATGACAGAGGTCAAACTGGGCAACACGGATTTTCAACTCCCTCCAAAGATTTTCTATGGGGTTGAGATCTGGAGACTGGCTAGGCCACTCCAGGACCTTGAAATGCTTCTTACGAAACCACTACTTCGTTGCCCGGGCGGTGTGTTTGGGATCATTGTCATGCTGAAAGACCTAACCATGTTTCATCTTCAATTCCCTTGCTGTTGGAAGGAGGTTTTTACTCAAAAGCTCACAATACATGGCCCCATTCATTCTTTCATTTACACGGATCGGTCGTCCTGGTCACTTTGCTGAAAAACAGCCACAAAGCATGATGTTTCCACCCCATGCTTCACAGTAGGTATGGTGTTCTTTGGATGCAACTCAGCATTCTTTCTCCTCCAAACACGACAAGTTGAGTTTTTACCAAAAAGTTATATTTTGGTTTCATCTGAACATATGACATTCTCCCAATCCTCTTCTGGATCATCCAAATGCTCGCTAGCAAACTTCAGACGGTCCGGACATGTGCTGGCTTAAGCAGGGGGACACGTCTGGCACTGCAGGATTTGAGTCCCTGGTGGCGTAGTGTGTTACTGATGGTAGCCTTTGTTGCATTGGTCCCAGCTCTCGGCAGGTCGTTCGCTAGGTACCCCGTGTTGTTCTGCAATTTTTCCTCACCGTTCTTGTGATCATTTTGACTCCGCAGGGTGAGATCGTGCGTGGAGCCCCAGATCAAGGGAGATTATCAGTGGTCTTGTATGTCTTTCATTTTCTAATAATTGCTCCCACAGTTGATTTCTTCACACCAAGCTGGTTACCTATTGCAGATTCAGTCTTCCCAGCCTGGTGCAGGTCTACAATTTTGTTTCTGGTGTCCTTTGACAGCTCTTTGGTCTTGGCCATAGTGGCGTTTGGAGTCTGACTGTTTGAGGTTGTGGACAGGTGTCTTTTATACTGATAACGAGTTCAAACAGGTGCCATTAATACAGGTAATGAGTGGAGGACAGAGGAGTCTATTAAAGAAGAAGTTACAGGTCTGTGAGAGCCAGAAATACAGGTTGACTGTAGATCTGAATGAAATGACAAATGAAATGACGAGAATAAAATAAATGACAGGAGTGAAGAAACAGAAGGGGGTGTATTGTGGGGCGGATTTGGGAGTTGAGTACGGATGGTGTATCTGGGACTGTATAAGGACTGTATAAGGAGTGTGTATATATATATATATATATATATATATATATATATATATATATATATATATATATATATATATAGAGTAATGCTGGCTTTTTGTTGGGCCCGGGGTGATGGAAGCTGGATCACATAGGATGGTTACAGAGGGAAAAATAAATAAAAAATAAATAAAATATATATATATATATATATATATATATATATATATATATATATATATATATATATATTTTTTTTTTTTTTTTATTTTTTTTTTTTTTATTTAATTACATAGGATAAAAATAAGTGAAAGAAATTATAAATAAATAAATTTAAAAAAGATCTTTTAAGTGGGAGAACTTGCACAATTGGTAGCTGACTAAATACTTTTTGCCCCACTGTATGTATGTATGTATGTATGTATGTATGTATGTATGTATGTATGTATGTATGTATGTATGTATATATATATATATATACATACACACACTGTATATATATATATATATAATGTGAGAGCGTTCTAGGAGGAATCAGCGTCGCCCTGGCAACCAACACAAAACACCTGCACACCCGCACCATCGGCTGATCGGTCACAGCTGCTCCCAATCAGCCGCAGTCACATAAGCGGCAGAGACTGAACACACAGACAGACTCTGGTCTCGAGCCGAATGAAGCGCTGGACTAACCTCTCTCTTTGTTCTCCTCAGAAAGCAGCGAGTGACCGACAGCCCATCACCGGAGCACGTTTGGACACCCACTTTCCCACTGGATTGAGCACAGAAGAGCACTTAGAGCACCAGCCATCACGCACCGGCTTCACCTGTCGTTACACTTGTTGCACTGTAAATAAAACCACCCTCCTGGGCCTTTTCACCAACCCTGCCTTGTCGAGTGATTCCTCACCCCGTGACAGTGGTGGAGAATGCGGGCAGATTCGTGAGGAATCACCGACAAGCGCACCACCTCACCTTCTAATCCTGTGTTTTTTTTTTGTTTATGCACTGCAGTGTTGGGGAAGGCGGCGCGCTCGGTCCCAAAATGGAGGAAGTGGTACAGCGCCTCGCGGAAGTCAGCATCCGCCAACAACAAATAGTTGAACATCTGGCCACTCACCAGGGCAGGACAGAGGAGGAACTCTTCGCTGTCCGTGCCGCTGCCGCCCAACGCGTTCCGTTACCGGATCCTCGCGCCCAAGCCATCCGCCTGCTGCCCAAGATGACGGCGGATGATGACGTAGAAGCCTTCCTGCAGGTCTTTGAAAACACCGCCCAACGAGAGGCATGGCCGGAAGAGGATTGGGCCCGGGCGCTGGCACCCCTCCTCACCGGAGAAGCCCAACGGGCTTATTTCTCGCTGCCCTTGGCGACCGTCGAAAACTATGTTGAAGTTAAGCGAGAAATTATAGCGAGGCTAGGCCTCTCACCGGTCTGCGCCGCCCAGCAGTTCCACGACTGGGAATTCAAGCCCGGTGCCAGCCGGGCCCAAGCAGCCGAGCTCAGCCGCGCGTTCATCACTGGCTGATGGGACGGGAACCCCACCGCCGGACAGGTAAGCAGGAACGCGTGGTGATAGATCGCCTCCTCCGCGCTCTCCCTCGCGCCCATCGGCAAGCGGTTGGCATGAGGAACCCGACTACTACCCTGGAACTGGTGGAGGCGATCGAGCTGGCGGATGCTGTCCATCTCCGCGAGGCGGGACCGACCGCCGCCATTCCCCCGGCGGATCATGCCGGGGCGGCGCCCGCTCGAAGGGACTCCACGACCAGTCAGCAGGCCGACGGTTCCCCCGCCGCGGGATGAGCCCATGCCCAGCGCTGAACCACCATCACCCCGCGGCGTGGCTGGCAGGCTGTATCATCCACCAGCGTGGGCCATCAAGAGGCCCTGAAGCAGGCGTGGTGGTGGACGGAGACAGTTCCGGGCCCTGCTGGACTCAGGCAGTGGAGTCACCCTGTTGCAGTCGCGTTATACGCCCTCGAGGCGGCCAGACGACCTTCCTACCGATTACCTGTGTGCACGGAGACACTCGCCAAGTACCGGCCCGTAGAGTCACCATTTCATCACCCCAAGGCACCTGGCCGGTGGAAGCTGGCCTGGTGAAGGACCTACCGGTGGCCGTACTGCTTGGGAGGGATTGGCCCGGCTTCGACCGCCTGCTCAACGCCGCGACTCAGCCTGCCAGCCCAGAGGGGAACCGTCGAAGACGGAGGCGGCGCGTGGACCCGCCGCCCGACCGGCCCTGCTCGCCTCCGACAGCGGGAGAGATGGTGAGTCCCCCTCCCAACCGACTAATCTGTTTTATGATGTGTACCAACAGGCTGCGGGAGGGGGCTCGTTCGCCAAGGAACAGCGGGAGGACGATCGACTCAAGCACTGTTGGGCTCAGGTGAGAGTCTTAGAAGGAAAGACGTCCTCCACGGCCCCATCCTCTCCCGCATTTTGTCGTCGAGAATGGCCTGCTGTACTGTGTCGCGCAGCGAAGGGGGGAGGAGAAGAAATTGCTGGTGGTTCCCGAGCCAAGACCGAAACCATCCTGGAGCTGGCGACTCCCATCCCATGGCCGGACACCTCGGGCAGCCAACACCACTCAGCGCATCCGAGACCGCTTCCTCTGGCCGGGCCTGGAGGCCGAGGTGAAGCGGTTCTGCCAAGCCTGCCCGACCTGCCAGGTCACGCCGCCCAGGACCCTCCCCAGCCCATTGATACCGCTGCCCATCATCGGTGCCCTTCGAGCGGATTGGGATGGACATCGTGGGGCGTTGCCAAAGTCTGCCGAGGACATGAACACATCCTGGTCATCGCCGACCACGCCACCCGGTACCCGGAAGCAGTCCCCTTGCGGAAGGCCACCGCGAAGTCTATCGCCCAGGAACTGTTTCTGTTGGCCAGCCGGTCGGCCTCCCCTCGGAGATCCTGACTGACCAGGAACCCCGTTTATGTCCCGGCTAATGGCGGATCTCTGCAGGCTGCTGCGGGTGAAGCAGTTGAGGACCACCGTCTACCCGCAGACGGACGGACTCGTAGAGAGATTCAACCAGACCCTCAAGCAGATGCTTAGACGAGTGGCAGCGGAGGATAAGCGGGATTGGGACCTCATGATTCCCTATGTGCTCTTTGGGATCCGAAGTTCCCCAGGCCTCAACTGGCTTCACCCCTTCGAGCTCCTGTTCGCCGCCAACCACGGGGCTTCTGGACGTCGCCAGGGAAGCGTGGGAGCAGCAGCCTGCACCGCATCGCACAGTGATCGAACACGTCAGACAGATGAGGGAACGGATCGACCGAGTGATGCCATTAGTCCGGGACCACCTCAGTAAGGCCCAGCAAGCGCAGCGACGTCAGTACGATCGGGCAGCCCAACCACGGGAATTCCAGCCGGGAGACCGCGTCATGGTCCTGGTCCCCAGCTCGGCCTGCAAGTTCCTGGCGTCCTGGAAAGGGCCCTATACGGTGCTAGAACGGATTGGACCGGTCACGTACCGACTGAGGCAGCCTGGACGACGGCAGGACGGAGCAACTCTACCATGTTAACCTCCTGAAGAAGTGGGTGGGGACCGGGACCAGCTGGCGGCGTTGAGTCTCACCGATCCCGTGGTTGTGGGCGTCAACCCCAGCTCGGCTGCCCAGAAGACGGAGCTGCAGCACCTGGTCAGTCAGTTCCAGGATGTGTTCTCGTCTCAGCCCGGGCAGACCAACGTGGTCCAGCACGACATCAAGACGCAACCCGGCGTCATCGTCAGGCAACGGCCCTACCGCATTCCGGAAGCTCGTCGGCAGGCTATTGAGGAGGAAATTCAACAAATGCTGAAGTTGGGGTAATTGAACCATCTCGAGTCCGTGGTCCAGCCCCATCGTGATGGTCCCGGCCGGATGGCACCCTCCGCTTCTGCAACGACTTCGCCGCCTGAGCAGAAGTCTCCGATTCGGCGGGTACCCCATGCCTCGGGTCGACGAGCTGCTGGACCGCCTCGGAAGGGCCCGGTACATCAGCACCTCGACCTCACCAAGGGCTATTGGCAGGTACCGCTCTCCGAGGAGCTAAACCGAAGACCGCCTTCGGCGCCCAGTGGCCACTGGCAGTACCGGACCCTTCCTTTGGCCTGCGGGGCTCCGCGGCGTTCAGAGGATGATGGACATCATCCTGCGGCCCCACCAGGCGTCACGCAGCCGCCTACCTGGGCGGCGTGGTGATCACTCCGAGGCATGGGGAGAACATCTGGGCGTCTGCGGAGGGTGCTTTCGAGCTCGGCGGCGGGACTAACCGCCAACCCCGCAAATGCCACCTAGCCTTCTCCGGCCAAGTACCTGGGTTTCCAAGTGGGCCGAGGCCTCATCCGGCCCCAGGACAAGAAAGTGGAGACCATCCACTCGGCCGCGGCCCCGGACGAAGACCCAGGTACGAGCTTTCTTGGGGTTGGCGGGTTATTACCGATGTTTTATCCCCAACTTCTCCTCTTTAGCCGCCCCTCTGACAGACCTGACCAGGAAGGGGCAGCCGGAGAAAGTGTGTTGGACCCCATCGGCCTTTGCCCAGGTCAAAGCAGCGCTGACGTCGTCGCCCGTCCTCCGCGCTCCTGACTTTAGCTGCCCCTTCCTGCTGCAGGACGGATGCCTCCGACACAGGACTGGGAGCCGTCCTGTCCCAAATCCAGGAAGGTGAGGAGCATCCGATCATTTACATCAGCAGGAAGCTGTCCCGGCCGAGAGGAAATGCGCGCCGTGGAGAAGGAGGCCCTGGCCATCAAGTGGGCAGTCCTGGAGCTCGGTACTACCTGCTAGGCCGCAAGTTCACCTGGTCACGGACCACGCCCCTTACAATGGATGGCCCGCGCCAAGAACACCAACGCCAGGGTGACTCGCTGGTTCCTAGCGCTCCAGGACTTCCACTTTGAGGTGCGACATCGGGCCGGGGCCGCCAACGCGAACGCCGATGGCCTCTCACGGATCTGGACAGCTTATGCAGGTCTGTCAGGGTCATTCCCCACCCTCCCATTACATCACCCTTGCTGTCTCCATTTGTTCACAGGACCAGAACGACGCAGGGGAATGTGACGAGCGTTCTAGGAGGAATCAGCGTCGCCTGGCAACCAACACAAAACACCTGCACACCCGCACCATCGGCTGATCGGTCACAGCTGCTCCCAATCAGCCGCAGTCACATAAGCGGCAGAGACTGAACACACAGACAGACTCTGGTCTCGAGCCGAATGAAGCGCTGGACTAACCTCTCTCTTTGTTCTCCTCAGAAAGCAGCGAGTGACCGACAGCCCATCACCGAGCACGCGTTTGGACACCCACTTTCCCACTGGATTGAGCACAGAAGAGCACTTAGAGCACCAGCCATCACGCACGGCTTCACCTGTCGTTACACTTGTTGCACTGTAAATAAAACCACCCTCCTGGGCCTTTTCACCAACCCTGCCTTGTCGAGTGATTCCTCACCCGTGACAATATATATATGATCTGAAAATAAATATATATATTAATATAATCCATAAAGCATCAACAGCTTTGAAACAAACAGCTCATGCCAATTCTATGAGCAATATGCATCAGATGGTCAGTGAATGGCCCATGGCTGTGCCGTCTGACACTGTGTCCCAACCAGGCCAGAAACGTTTTCACCAAGTAATTTGTCAAGCAATTTGTCTCACGTCATTGAAAGCGAACATGTACCATAATGTGGCACAATCACACCCAATCAGAACATATTTGATTTTTTTTAAATCAACTGTTTAAAATACAGTTTTACAGAATGGGATTTAGGACCAGTGAAATTTCCACATTCAATAGAATGACAAAGAAATAGAAAAAGCAACCAACAAAATGTTTTGCTTCTTGTAAATGGTTTACAACAAAAAAATTACTTTAAAAGATAAAAAGATATTGCATCATATGAGGCTGAGATGTGATGTTACAGGTGGCATGAAAAAGTAAAGGGAAATCGCTATCAAATGAGAACACATTTTTTGCTAGAGAAATGCTTTGAAACACACGATTCATTAAACTAGCAAAGCCTGCCATTAGCAATTCATCTTGAAATAGTACAAGCAATATAACTTTATAAACTAAATTCTTAAATTTGCTTTATAAACATTGCTAAAAATTTTGCAGCAAAAAGACATGTACAACAACCTGAAGGTCGACATCGGTACAATTATACTAAAAAGGCATTTTAGTTGCTAAAAAGTATAAATTATCAATCAGATGACAGAAGGCATTTAGTATCTTGTGTACAGAAGGTTATTCAGCAACAATTGCGATTGTTCATTTAATTTAACGTTGATCATTTAGATGCCTTCAAAATGTGGGTATTAAATATGATACAGTAGAGGCATTATAGGGTAAATAAGTGCAGACATACTGTTGAAATTCAGCTACATTTTTACCATTTATACTCTCTATAGAATGCATAAATATTCTATATCCCTATTGCCAAATCCCATATAAAGGCTAATGATTGTCTGAGACTAAGGCCGAATTTACATTACATGGTTCAAGTGATCCAATTCTGATGTTTTCCTCCCTTTCTTGTTTGAAAAATCAACAGAGGTAGAAATGCTACCTTACAATAACTTGCATATTGAGTGAGATAGAGGAAAAGAATCAAAGAGAATGAGAACGATGTGAAAACAATCTAAGGAGAAGACAAAAGCAACAATGCCTTTGCTATTCCATATCACAGCGGAGTTGTGGCAAACAAGCCCATCCATGTGCCAATAAATAAATAACTCCAGCCTGAGGCAGTATCAGTACAAGAGAACTGTGGTGGGAGAAAAATAGAAAAAAAAAGAGTGAAAGATCTTGCACCTGAGCCAATGCCAAAGAGACACACAATATTATGCAATGCCCAGTGGAGCCCACCCTCTGACAGCCCAAACACCAGCACAGCATCTAAATTGACGTTTACCTTCAATATGAGCTACAGCCAACAACCAAGTAATTAGCACTTTTAATTTGCCACACACAGGACATGACTGCCAATTTCACTAGAATCCATCTCATTTAACTTGGCAGCAATATTTGGTGTTCACATTGGTGTTAAGTGACTTGTATATTGAGAATCAAATTTAAACCCACGGAGGATGCTGTAAAAAAGACAAATCCGTATAAACAGTAAATCAACATATTTGATTAATCGATCTGAAAAACTCACTGGTTGAATCAATGTTGCTATATCGGACTGGTTGGGAAAGACAGACAGACAGACAGACAGACAGAGCGTTTTAAAACCACCACAGAACATGTAAGAAATCATTCTGGGAAATCAACCTACCAATGGTTAACTTTTGGAGAATGTTTTTAAACGTCAAAAAAACAACAAAAAAACACCTAGACACAGCAGCTTTAAACTAGTGTGTCTCAGGGGATAAACAGGGAGACTCTAGATGTACTGTGTCCCAATGGATGGACTGGTATGAGATATTTTTTCTATGGTGTCTAGGGAGGATTAGGCCACCTTGAGTCTAGCATATCCCCCTGATGCTTTGCTTTGGAGTATAAACCATTAATTCTTGCTACACAGTAACAGAATTTTCGACCTTGTAGCAGTTAGAAGAAACACATTTTTAAATGATATCAGAATTGCACCTATTATGACATACTGCACGTCATACTTTCAAATGCTGCCAGATGCCAGATAACTGTTTTTAAAACTGAATGCTTTAATGAAGTTCACACTTTCAACTAAGGCATCATTTTGGCTCTTGTGATTCCAGTCTAAGACTCGTTTGAGTTTTTCTTTTAGCAGAGTAAATGTACTGCTGATGGTAAACACAGCTGTCCCCATAGAATGTCATTTTAATGTGTCAAAGAACTGAAAACCTTTGATTTAAAGGGGCGGTCTAATGCAATTTCATGCATTCTAAATTATTTACACTGTTGAAGAATTGGATTATCATGCTAAACATGTCCAAAATTTCAAAAAACGAGTTGGACGTACGACAGAGTATTTCTGTACCAAATACACTCCTTCAGGATTCAAATATGTTTTGTTTGAGTATGGCCCCTGTATGACATCATAAAGGGTGGAATTCCTTGTATGGGCACTTCTCCTGGATGAGCATGTGCGCACATCAACCAGAGCGAGAGCGAGAGCGAGAGCAAGAGCAAGAGCAAGAGCGCGCCCATCAATGTGCTTAGTTAGGGTTACGGAAGTCATTTTGTTTTTAAACCACAAAATCAACAATGTCACTAAATAAGTGTGTTTTTGATTGTGAGGGAAAGATAACCTTGTTCAGCTTCCCAAATAACTCAGTGTTAAGGAAACAGTGGATGCAGTTTGTTTTCCCAGAGCAGCAACAGAGTTCTGCAAGCGTGTTTGTTCCCGGTCACGAGGCGAAACTGCAGGCGTTGAGTGAAACTGCATCTAATGTCTGTTTTGTTGGCAATCGGCGAATCAAAAGTTATCCAGGGATAACGCCATGATGTATTTTGTGTGTGTGCGCTCGTGACTTTTTAGCTCCGTCCACTGCACCGCTGCACAAGCTCGGCTGTTTTCGAAAAGAATCGGTACAGCGTATGTCTTTTATAAATATGATAAAACTAAAGACTGTTCGGGTTATACAGGATGCATTACTACTCTATACTGTAGAAATGTTATGTACCCTTTAATGTCTCCTCTCAAAAGTCAAGACTCGTATTTTATGACAATGGGTTTGAGTGACAAGAGAAATCAGAAAATGAATACAAAAATATGATCCTTAACACAGGAAAATACAAGATTTTAGAGAGTTTAGACTTTTTATAGTATTTCAAAGTTGACTTATAACACATAAAAGCAAGACAATTTTGTGATATTATTAATAAATAAATGCAGATGTATATAAAGGCAAATAAAAGTATATTAGCAGATATTTTAGTAGTCAATGTTTTTTTTTAATTGGGCATGAAATTAAAATTTTTGAATTATTTTGAAAATTAATTTAAAGGCAGGGTAAGTAATTTGTATCAGAAACATTTTTTGTTATGCTAGTGTACTGCAGAATTTTGAACTGACTCAAGGCAGACAAAACACTGATGCTGATATTCTCAAAATGGCCAAATGTTGGGGGATTAATGGGCTTGGCTTGCCACACAGCATTAGGTTTAAAGATTTGGGAGGTGGGTTCAATCCAGTAGTAGCATTGACCTAAGAACTATAGAACTACTAAAATCACAGTCCACTATTTAGCCTGTAAGCAGAACACATAACCTGGTGAATTTCCCTCCAATAATTATATCATACTACATTCTGGATGAACTGTGTTACTATATATGGCCTGTTATATTCTGGCATGAAAACATGCCACAATCACAGCCTTTCTCTTTAGTTATATTTGCCAAGCAAGTGTTCCAAGTCTTTCAGTCTCACTTACATCTCTGATGAAGGACTCTAGGGTAGCATAGGCGATAGCGATGCCATCATGAGTGCTGGTGCCTCGACCCAGTTCATCCAGGATGACCAGGGAGCGGGACGTGGCACGAGCCAAAATATCTGATGCTTCCACAAGCTCCTCCATAAAGGTGCTCCTGCCCTTTGAGATGTTGTCAGATGCTCCCATTCTGTCAGAACCAAAACAAGTGAAGCGAAACTTAAATTAGTCTGTGAACAAGCATTAGCTTACTAGAAATGTACATTTTGTCATAATTTACTCACCCTCATTTCAACCCAAATGCACTGTTGACACTTCCCTTACACCGAACACTACCCTTAAACTGACCCATACCACCACACCTGCCCCCAAGTGAGCACAATAAGTAGGCTACTTATTTTTTTTATGTAAATACATAGTAGTTAAGGCCACCTTATATAATATAAGTGGGACCAAAATATTTTTAAACTAGAAGCTACCTGTAAGTTACAAATAGCTTTTGAAATCGCAGTGTTGGAATGGTTCTTCAGCGTTTAATAATTAATAATTTTGTTACATTTATATAGCGCTTTTCACGGCACTCAAAGCGCTTTACAAATAGAAGGGGTGAATCTCCTCAACCACCACCAATGTGCAGCATCCACCGGGATGATGCAACGGCAGCCATATTGCGCCAGAACGCCCACCACACATGGTGGAGAGGAGACTGAGTGATGAAGAGGCCAATGGGCATTTGGGATTTTTAATGACCACAGAGTCCACCGGGCGGACCTCGGTTTAACGTTTCATCTGAAGGATGGTATTAAGTCTCATTACAGAGGCCAGAGTCAGCATTAGGGATGATGAGACCAATTCATATCCACTAATGAGAGACAGATGATTAGGAAATTGACCTATAGATACTTGCAATGCCTGAGAAAGTAATGACTACCAGTGGTTTATAAAAAAAATAAAAAATTTTAATACAATTTTCTGTTTATTGTGTTTGGTTCTGTCGTTCCTAATATTAATTTGATAATAATACTAGACTAATAATAACAACAATAACGCGTCAACGGCATCAGTCATCGGCAATACACAATACTATTGTGTATCATCACTTGTCTGGCTATCACCAGACCAAGCTCAATTTAAGATTGAACATTGGTCTGGGGAGTCTGCTCTGTATTTTCTACTGCACAAGAGGTGTGATAAATGAGCATTATTTGAATAACTCTGTACGCAATTGAATAGTCCTTCAACCAAACAGACCACAAGAGGCGTGATCAAAGGGCAACGACCTATCATTTCTCTATCTGTCATCGTGTTAAACCCACCAATAGCACGCCAGGTTAAGCCAGTCTGTGATTGGTTCCCGCAAAAGTGTAAAAGAAGCAGTAGAAATGAATGTACGGGTTTCCAGACTGTGTTGCCCGGCGAAATCAAATTGCTAGCAGATCAGACTGGGTTTACCCAGTCTATATCACACAACCCTAATGCAACGACTCACTAAGGCCAATTGCAACGACATTACACAAAATATGAACCAATTAATGTGACAGCCATTATAGGTCATGTACGAATATCCCCAGATCAAATTATTCTTTATTAACAGCTAACTTTATTAAACATTCCCATTATCCTGAAGGGGCTTCATCCTACTTCTTTTTTTTTTTTTTTTGAGTAAAACATCACAGAAGTTTTAGATGGACTAATAGAGTAGCTCTTAGCTATAGTCTGCTTTGCTGTGTGCCATAGCAACAAAATGCCATTTCCATTCTATTTGTTGCTTTTATATTTGTCTCTGTTTTCTTGTATTTTAACATCCAAACATTTTGACTACATGCATTTCATTTTCATCTTTGTTTTTGTTTTCAGTTTTTGTCAGCAGATTTTATTTGGGATAACATTTCCATTTTGAGTCAAGTGCAATTCGATTTTTTTTATCAGGCTGTTGCAATCATATTGTTTTCTATGACAATCAGGATATAAAAAAAAGTTTTTTACACATACACAAACTTTGATTCTGTGAACCATATGCTTGATATTAACATTATATATGTTTTCTTGTAGAAAGAATTCACAACTGGTCACGTAAGCAATAAGATGTTTCTGCAGTGAATCAGTCTAGCTGCCGGCAATCTCGGGCTGAACACAGCAATAAACACAATAAAGGTCAAACAGCGCTATCAAACTAAAAAAAGATTTAAATATTTTAGATAATTTTTTTCTTTATTAAAAAAGATTTACCATTTAATGTAAGGCTTTTCATTTACCGTTTCATTTAAGGCTTTCATTTTTATATATTTTTTTTGCATTGCACTTCATTTCCTGTTTCCATCGCAACCAAAAAAGAGAGGGAAAAGAGCTTCCGAACCTTAAGTGCCACTTAATAAAAGTGTTCCATCAGTGGGGAAAAAAGACTGTCCGATCAAGGACTCTCACAGACGCTCAGGACTATGTAGACTTTTGCAGTTTAAATAGACATCATGGAAGTATTATTACAAATATGACGATATTTTGCTTCTGTGCATGAAGTTGACACACAATGTGTTAAAGATTGTAAAAAAATAAATCAATAGATAAATAGTGAAAATTGACAACTTTAATGCTTTTTTCGAAAACATTTTTTTTAAATAAAAGAAAACTAACCGCACATTTTTACGATAATGGCATCATTGTTGGTAAGATTGTTAAATATATTTATAATTAAATAGAAAATCTTCCATTTAAAAATTAAATCAGCAAATAAATATTAGTTTTGCACATTTTCATAAAGATTTATTTTATTTTATAATTAATTAAATGTAGACACTATAACTTTTTTGTTTAGAATTAACTAAATGTAAATAATGAGTCAATACATCATCAATCCTTCTTCCAAAACAGGTTATCATCTTACCCTGATTCACTTCCCTAGGGAAAAATAAATATACTAAAATGTTTTTGAAATACATTTATTTTATGCTAAGTATACTACAAATATAGTACAAAGTACTTAATATAAATACCCTGCAACTGTATTGTTGGTATACTAAATTGATACACTTGAAGTGTGCTAAATTTGAACAACTAATTTTGTACTTAAATGCACTTTAGTTGCACTCTAGAAATAGTGCTGAGGTCCAACTAACGATATATAAGTATATTTGTGCCAAAGTGGGACTATTGCCAGTATACTTTATGTTAACTTTAAATATACTGCATTAAAAGACTGATATCACACAGAGATCAATCTATCTACACTAATAGTGATATTAAACACATTTTAGGCTTAATATTAAGAAATGTGCATTGTGCAATAAAAAAGTACTCAGAATGAAGTTTAATTATAATATTTATATAAGTAAGTCTCAAGCAATATGTCAGTACATATGTTTATATTACTTAGTATGAGTAAATGTATTTTAAATCCATTTTGGTATAGATTTTTTTCACTAGGGTATGGTAAGCCTATTATAAGAGTTTATATTTTACATATTACATGTCATTCGCTCCTGCGTTTCTCTTCATATCGATAAATAGACAAAATTTGCTCCAGCTACTGTGACGTGTGTATGGGGTGGGAGAGGCATTGGTTAGTTGTAACAATGAGTAAGAAAGTTTGAAACAGAGCATCTAAATCTCCAACCTCTGTGGAATCACATAAAAAAATAATAATAAAAAAACAGAACGGAGGCTGGCAAAAAGTGAATGCGAGAGAGCTCATAATAAAACGAGAATCAATATTGGCTTGGCTTATCGGAGGTGCCGAGAACTGAGGGATTTGAAATGGGTGGTGTTTTTATTACTCAACAGTGGGCTGAAAATCGATTCAAATGTGTGACGATTCAAATCGGTTGAGAAGTCAAACAAATCGCGATTCACCTTTTAAACAGCGGGGACACTGAAACCATACACTGTGACCTCACTTTACAGGCACAATAGCAACGAGCAAGTTGTAGCTAGCATTATGAACTGTGCGTGCACACTAGTGCGAAGAGTAACATACGTGTTCAGTTCATTTATATGGAAGTTGGGAGCGACCACAGTCAGCCCACCCATGTGCAGCGGCCGTCAAACGGAAGCATGGCGACTGCAAGTGAGTAGTTTACGTTGACTCATTCAAATCGGAAGTGTGGCCTTTTGACTATCTGATGACTAATAATCACCACAGTGAGAGGGCTCCAGTCATCTCCGTCTGCATGTAAAAAGATTATAGGCCAAACCACACTGACCGGCGGAATCGAGGGCAATTGCCATGGAGAGCACAAGCATCAATGTTTTCACAGCCAAAGATCATCCAGAAAAAGTCCAGCGTGAGTATGTATTCCACAGACTGAAGGAGAAATCTGTGCTGTTTCAGAACCAAGTGTTGTATTTATTTTACTATCTCTTTCTCTAAATGTGTAAATCTCTAAATGTGTTTACCTCCTCCCAAGAAAACACTACTGGAAAAATCACCTTGAAGGGACTTCTTGATAATTTGTTTTAAAATTTCATTATTGTTTAAGATCAAATATATATCTACATTTTTTAAATAAAGAAAACATTTATTTTATAATTTATCTTAAATCTGATTTTGTTTAAAAAATCGTGAGAAAATTGTATCATGAAATTAGTATTGTGAATCGCATCGCATCGTCAGTTGAGTGAATCGTTACATCCCATCCACATTTAGAAACAAAACAACCTTGAAATCATGTGTCCCACAATTATTGGCACCCTTGATGTTAATACTTTGTACAACCCCCTTTTGCCAACAACACAGCACTTAATCTCATGACTCAGAGTAGCCTAAGCTAGAATCGGGAGGGAATAGAAGAGAAATAGAGGAAAAAGAGGTTGTTTTTTTTTATTTTTTTTATGATAAGATTAAGTGCTCACGAAAGAGATGAGTCTTTTGAATGATGACAGTGATTCTGCCATCCGGATAAAGGTGGGAAGATCGTTCCACCAGCAGGCAACGGTGAATGAAAAAGTTCTGGAGAGGGATTTCATGCCTCTCTGTGATGGTACCATAAGCCTAAGCTCCTTACCTGAGCGAAGGCTTCTGGTGGGGTCGTAGATTCGTAGCAGCGAGTCGAAGTACGCCGGTGCTGAGCTTGTGGTGGATCCATAAACGAGCGTCAAGGCCTTGAACTTGATGCGGGCAGCAAGTGGTAGCCAGTGCAGAGAGATGAAGAGAGCGCGTGACATGGGCCCTTTTGGGCTTGTTGAAGACAAGACGTGCCGCAGCCTTCTGAATCATTTGAAGTGTTTTGATTGCACACAATGGAAGACCAGCCAGAAGCTCTTTGCAGTAGTCAAGCCTAGAAATGACAAGGGCCTGGACAAGAAGCTGGGTTGCATGCTCTGTAAGAAACGATCACCCCACAGGTTTTCGATTGGGTTGAGGTCTGGGGACTGAGATGGCCATGGGAGGACCTTGAGAATGAGACTACTGAACCATTTTTGTGTAGATTTTGCCACATGTTTTGGATCATTATCCTGCTGAAAGACCCAATGACGACCCATCTTCAGCTTTCTGGCAGAGGCCATCAGGTTTTTATTTAAAATGTCCTGGTAGTTCAAAGCGTTCATAATGCCATGCACCTTAACAAGTTTCCCAGGGCCTTTTTAAGAGAAACAGGCCCACAACATCACAGATCCTCCACCATATTTCACGGTGGGCATAAGGTGCTTTCAGGCATACTCATCTTTTGTTTTATGCCAGACCCACTTGGAGTGTTTGTTACCAAAAAGCTCAATCTTAGTCTCATCTGACCAAAGCACACGATCCCAGTTGAAGTCCTAGTATCGCTTAGACAACTCTAGACGTTTACGTTTGTGAGTGTTAGTGAGAAAATGCTTTTTCCTTGCATGCCTCCCAAACATCTTGATGGCATGTAGAGCGTCTGATGGTTGTTTTGGATACTTTGTGACCTCAAGATGCCACTCTTTGATGCAATTCTGTGACAGTGAGCTTAGGAATTTTTTTTACTTCTCTTAGCATCCTCCTCACTGTGCGTTGTGGCAAGATAAACTTGGGACCTCTTCCAGCCTTGTTTGTCCCTGTTCCAGTCGTTTTAAACTTCTTAATGATTCCTCTGACTGTAGATACGGGCAAGTTAAGTTATTTTCTTGTAGCCATTGCCTGACTTATGAAGGTCGACACACATCTGCCTTACTTGAATGGTGTGTTCTCTTGTCTTTGCCATGTTGACAAATGGGTAAGAGAATTAGGCCTCTGTGTCACGTCATATTTATACCCCAGGAAACAGAAAGTCATGAATTACTTATTAAAAGTTCCTAGATACCCTGACCAACTTTAGAAACTACAGAAAAATATATGTTTTTAAAAATCAATTAAAGTTTTCAAAGGAATTGTTAGGGGTGCCAATAATTGTGGGACACATGATTTCAAGTTTTTTTTTTTTTTCTAAATGTGTGATTTTTTTTACCACCAAAGTAATGTACTTAAATAAAAGGTTGGATTTTTCTCTTTTTTTGCATTTGGGTTCTATGTTGTTTAAAAAAAAAAAGGAGAAATTTTAGAAGTCCATGACCACATCTTAAACATGGGAGCCAATAATTGTGGAGGATATAAAATATTATAGCTACAGTAACATCTTCAGTCAGTCAGCTTGAGAATCTTCCCATCTAAACTGGTTATATTTCTTAAGCCTAGTAGTGAATGTTTTATGAGCAGTAGGATAATCTCTTTCTCTTTGGCCAGAATATTATTTATTTAAAAAAAACGTTTGATCATATCAGACTGGCAATCATTTTCAATTGATCAAACCAACAGCATAAAATATTGCACTTACATGCTCATGACATTTTTGGATTACCACGTGTTCACATGAGCCACAAACCATATTCATCCGCACATTCACATAACATTCACATTACTGTTGATAAAAGACAAATAATAATTTTATAAAAATGTCTTATTTAACATGCAATCACTCAGGAAGGAAATATGCCAGTAGAATAATTCTTTTTTGATGATGTTCCAGATGTGCTGCATCTGGATAACATTTTGTGGTGATATCATAAAGTACTAAACTGTTAAAGCATTGGAAACAAAGGTAACCTTTTTGTTTGGTCCTTGACATTTATAAAACTGTTGTTTTCTGAGAGAAATTCACAAATTTAAAGACTCATAACTCAAACAATAGCAAGGAGAGTCACATAGTATGTATCATTTGTTAGAACACTTTTTATATTTTAAGAAAATATAATTTATTATTACATTTGGAAAAACTAATGCTGAGAAACTGCTGATAAAAGACATATTACAATATAATATAATATAATATATATATATATATATATATTTTTTTTAGTTAAAACTTTTATAAAATGTCTAAAGGAAATATATTATATAATATATTATTTATATTATATAATATAATATTATATTATATATATATTTATAATATTATATATATATATATATATATATATATTTTTTTTTTTTTTTTTTTTTTTGGTTAAAACTTTTATAAAATGTCTAAAGGAAAGCGTATCTTTTATATCCTGTAACTATTCACCATTTTTAAACACCTTTTTTAATATTCCATATAGTCTCTCAATTTGTATAATTATCAAAGAATTGAAAAATGTCTCCTAAAACTGTTTTAGATGGACGGGACAAGCACTTTTCAAAGGTATTTCAGTTTTAGAGTGTGTCATAAATCTAGAAAAATGAAAAGCCAAAATCCAGTCAAGGCAGCTGCAAGGACTTTTTGTGAAACTCTGAGTCCAATGAGGATGTAAACGCTTCTCCAACATTCTACAGTCCCATTACGCAAATTAAATAACCACTCAATGTTTCCGCTTCACCAGAGTGCAGTATGGGCCGCTGAACCCTTCAGACTTAATTGGGCGCTGTTTGAACCTGATTTTGACCTGTTAATTGGAACAAACCAACGTAACTCTGGGGAGCGAAGGCAATTATCTTCTGACGTGAACAGCACCAGGACTGGTTTAATTAACAAGACAGCACTTCACTGTTAGCGGTATGTACAGATTTAGACTGACAAGACGGTGTCAAAAAACACAGCATTCTACATCACATCCCCTTCCTGCTGATCAGTCTCACAGCAATGCTTAAATAACTTTAGGCGTAAAGCAAAATGATATACATCAACATACACTTCTCTACAACACTGCTGGCTGCAAAGAACATTCACGAAATACTCAATAAATGAATTCATTCTACATCATTATTGGCCTTATGTGAAAACGGCTAAAATCTGTGAAAGATCTCAGGCACTTTACTTGCCCGGTAAAAAGTGTGAAAAGCGGCACAAGTCACATCTGAGTCTAATTAGTGAACCACTGTGGATGTTGTTGATGTTGGTAGTCTAATGACTAGCACAGTCAGCAGAAATCAACCAACCCCTAACAGTAAACAATGTTAATAAATCACATCAAAACGAAAGACAAAACAAGTAAAGAGGGGCTGGAAGTTCACTGAGGTTACCACGAAGTGAAAGCAAGACATGTTTAGTTAACATACTTGACAAGAACCTAGATAATTCATTTGAATTTATGAGGGAGGTAAAACACCATAGAATAAATGTATTTGACAGTCAACCTAAAAAAGGACCAAATGAAACAGGCAGGCCACTTTTTATGTTCTCAGAACACATTACAGGATGACAGTCGATTACCACTGACACTTAGAAGAAATATCCACGGATTCCTTTTACAAATATAAGCTTGGCTTTCATGTGCAAATATCTGTTATTTTCCTCACACAAAAGAGAAATTGTTCAACTAAATGTCTGTGAAGATTTAATTAAATGTGTAATTAAATAATAATTCATGAGAATGTTGACCAAACCTAAAATTAGGCTTTACAAAAAATATACAGTAATTAAACTTAAAGGGTTAGTTCACCCAAAAATGAAAAGTCTGTCATTAATGACTCACCTTAATGTCGTTCCAAACCCGTAAGACCTCCGTTCATCTCCGGAACACAGTTTAAGATATTTTAGATTTAGTCCGAGAGCCTTCTGTCCTTCAATTGAAAGTGTATGCACACTCTAGAGTCCGTGTCCAGAAAGGTAAGAAGAAAGGTATGAAAAACATCATCAAAGTAGTCCATGTGACATCAGTGGGTTAGTTAGACTCTTTTGAAGCATCGACAATACATTTTGGTCCAAAAATAACAAAAACTACGACTTTATCCAGCATTTTATTCTCTTCCACGTTTGTTTGAATCTGCATTCACGAGTCCACAGTGACGCTGCTTACGTAAGACGCAAAGCGTGCGTCTCCCTCAGACTACATGGACGCTCTGACTCACCAGATAACACAGCAGCAGCGTCTTACATCAGCAGCCGGATTCAAACAAACACGGAAGAGAATAGAATGCTGGATAAAATACCAAAATGTATTGTCGATGCTTCAAAAGAGTCTAACTAACCCACTGATGTCACATGGACCACTTTGATGACGTTTTTCATACCTTTCTTCTTACCTTTCTGGACAAGGACTGTAGAGTGGGCATACACTTTCAATTGAAGGACAGTGCCGCAAGACAAAAGAGAACGCGCTGTCTGTGAATGTCCTGACTGTGTGACACACGGCTTGTATGCACAGAAAAACGTGCACCAGTTCGCTTTCGCACTTAAACAAACAACAACACACCGAATAATGCCAGAACTATTATGTGAGAGTATCCTCATAAGAGCAGTCTTAAATGAGCTGGGCGAAAATGAGATGCGTGTGTCAGATCAGTGTCATGTTCGGTAGCGGCAGATCTTAAAGTCACAGCAACCTAATAAACCAGTTGCTGTGATATCTGTCATTAATGTTAATCAAAGAACAAAGGTAGCAGAGGAAAAAGGTAAAATTATATCTTTAATAAGGATTATAAGGATTCATGTTTTATAAGGATACATATTTCATTAATAATTTATGCAGTTAAGACTGTAAAGTGCTTGATAACTTTATTCAATTTCTGTTTATTTCCTACCTCTTAGGAAGGCCACAGGCAGATATGACATTTATTATAATGGGTTTATGTGAAGATTTTTTTTAAGCTCAATTCAATTATATATCTTTTTTTTTTTTTTTTAAGTCTAAAAAATGTAATAGACAGCTTTCAGTTATTCTGCAGATCTGAATGTCTATAATTAATGTTTAAAAAAATAAATAATTATAGAGATGTCAGTAGCTGTATTAGTATCAGTGATACAGGCCTTCATTCATAAAAAGATGCCATTACAACAAATATACTGTCTTTAAGTTGTTTCTACATTAATTTGAAGAGTAACTGTGAAACTATTACAATATAGAAATTAGTGGTGGGCATAGATTCATTTTTTTAATTTAGATTAATCTCACTGAGATCTTGGAATTAATTTAGATGAATCTAGATTAAAATGGCTCATTTGAATTCTGCCGAAGGCATTCAGAATATGTGTGCTACCCAAATAATGACTGGTGCTTTCACACTTGGTTCGATTGCCTGGATCGAACCTGAGTTTGATTACTCCCCCCTCCCCCTGCTCGACAGTGTTCATATTACAGTATATTATATGGGTCCGAACCGGGTTCGTTTGCGTCATCAAAGCAGCAGCTGTTTACCCCGTTACTTGGTAATGACGTCGAGCGAGAAGGTGGCAAAATGAATAGCTTTGTTCACCTAACTTTTATATTTTTGTTTTTGAACCGTTGTTTTTGATACCAAAGCTTAAGTAGGTTATGGCACTTGCGTCTATCTGCCGCGAATGTAACTTAATGAAAAAATACTCTAAAGAATGCTGACGACGAGCAGAAATGAGATTTACAGCTCTCTGCTTACAGTATGTCAGTCACGCTCGTCAGGACTCGAGTGCGGTTCGCGGGTGCGCGCCCGAGTTCGGAAGACAGCGTTCACGCTTGATGTGGTAATTCACAGTAGGCATACACGCAGGTTCGAAGACTCGTTCTCGCTCCCTACAGTGCAATTCGGCTAGGTATACATCCGCGCTAAACTATCATGGTGAAAGTCATCATAGCTTGCGTAGTATAGACCCAGCTCCCAACCCAACTTTGAGAATAGATTAGAATTTGAGAATAGAAGTCCCTGTAAAGGCAATTCTGAGATTTGTTTCTAAACATATTAGAAATGTTAGAAATGTATTGTTGAAACACATTACAAAGACTGTGAACTATGTAGTACTGAATTCAGAAGTTAGACCGTTAAACAGTTTTTCACCATTGCTGTGTTCCGGATTTTTTGGGACGGGGTTAAAATGGTGGCTCGATGATGCACTGGAGCCGCTTGGCATGTGGCCCCTCCCCATAACTAGAGCACATTTGCAATTTCGCATCAGTTCACCCGCTAGATTGCGAGTCAGTCTGTCAGTACCGTTAGTTACTACAGCCTACAACTTACAAAACAGCCTACAAAACAAAAAAAGACGATCTCAAGAAGAGGTGGATTAATTTTGTGAACAGCTACCTGCCTCTGCAGTGTCTTTATACCGGATAGTTTTACAAACTTTCATCGGCAACAACTGGGATTCACTGATAATCCGCTGCAGAATGGAGCCGAACCGACTATCTACCGCCCGGCCTTCATCCTCCCGTCCCGCCGAAAAATGTGGTGCCGTCGTGACTCGTGAGCTTGGGGACCTGTGGAAGCACTGGACTGAGTCTGGAGTAGAAACATCCAGAGCCACCGTGCACAGGCGTGTGCAGGAAATGGGCTACAGGTGCCGCATTCCCCAGGTCAAGCCACTTTTGAACCAGAAACAGCGGCAGAAGCGCCTGACCTGGGCTACAGAGAAGCAGCACTGGACTGTCGCTCAAATTTTGCATGTCATTCGGAAATCAAGGTGCCAGAGTCTGGAGGAAGACTGGGGAGAAGGAAATGCCAAAATGCCTGAAGTCCAGTGTCAAGTACCCATAGTCAGTGATGGTCTGGGGTGCCTTGTCAGCTGCTGATGTTGCTCCACTGTGTTTTATCAATGGCAGGGTCAATGCAGCTAGCTATCAGGAGATTTTGGAGCACTTCATGCTTCCATCTGCTGAAAAGCTTTATGGAGATGAAGATTTCGTTTTTCAGCACGACCTGGCACCTGCTCACAGTGCCAAAACCACTGGTAAATGGTTTACTGACCATGGTATTACTGTGCTCAATTGGCCTGCCAACTCTACTGACCTGAACCCCATAGAGAAACTGTGGGATATTGTGTAGAGAAAGTTGAGAGACACAAGACCCAACACTCTGGGTGAGCTTAAGGCCGCTATCGAAGCATCCTGGGCCTCCATAACACCTCAGCAGTGCCACAGGCTGATTGCCTCCATGCCACGCCGCATTGAAGCAGTCATTTCTGCAAAAAGATTCCCGACCAAGTATTGAGTGCATAACTGAACATAATTATTTGAAGGTTGACTTTTTTTGTATTGGTCGGATGAAATATGCAATTTTTTTAATTTTGGGTTTTCATGAGCTGTATGCCAAAACCATGAGTATTAAAACAATAAAAGACCTGAAATATTTCAGTTGGTGTGCAATGAGTCTAAAATATATGAAAGTTTATTTTTTATCATTAGAAGATAGACAAAATGCTAATTTTTTGAGAAGGACCTGTAGAACATAGATTGATTAATGGCACAAGTTAGGCAATTACGTCCCCATGCCACAGAAAAAAAAAAGCTTTCAATCAGAAACAAGTTTAGTTTTCTTACCCCATTGTCAGATAATTTTGCTTGTTTTAAGCAAAAACTCACTTAATTTTGCTAAATTTTAGCCACCCTTAGCTCCGGTGTAGCACCGTCACTGAGCCCACCACTAATAAAAATATTAAAATCTCCAAAGCTTTTAATCATGATTAATTACTGAAAAATGTGTGATTAGTGATTATTTTTTTAATCGATTGACAGCACTAATTGAAATATACTGTATTAATAAATGAAAAATGAAATCCAATACATCAAGCACATATTAGTTTTACAGATTAATCTTGTTGTCATTTAAACTTTAAATTTAATTTCACAGTTTAGTTTAACTAATTATATATTTATCTTAAAAAGTTGATATGCATGTTCAACATAAAAAATTATAAAAAATCAACAATGACATAAAATTTGCAATGCAAAAAAGTCTGAATGGGTTTGACTCCTGCCTCTGTAATCTGCGGTTACCGGGGTTTTATGAAAAGACTAGCGGGCATGGTTTCACCCCGTTCAATTCTGGACCATTCAAGCACAAACTCTGAAGTCTGCTCAGCCTCTGAGGTGTTGTCATGGTCACTAAAGTTCAGCTTCGTGCTGTCATACATTACTTTCTCTCTAATGGCCGGAAAACAAAAGGAGCACTATCTCACTGAGAGATGATTTTTTTTTTCTCATAGGTTTAAGCAGATGGATGGGCCCCTGTTCTTTTGGAGAGAGAAAAACATCTACATATCTCGGTAAATACCCTATTATGACAGATAGGGGGAGGCTGTGATAAATCTCCCATGAAAGTGATCTTTGTTCTTTAGGAAAGAAAGCGGAAAAACTGCAATGAAGATGATAGACAAAAAAGTTCTGGAAATTTCTTTTCATAAGAAGATAATATGCAATTAAAAGCATTTTGTGTCAACCAGAGGAAATTATACACATTATACTCACTGTAAGGTCTGCCACATCTTCAATAATCTCTTCCCAATTGTTGATAGGCCACAGAAAAGAAGGTAGAGTTTGACAGGTGGAAGTTACCTGACAAATATGCCGTCTACAATGCCCACTGACGCCTCTCTGGCAGGAACAAAAGATCCCAGCTGTGCCATGATGGTCACCAGGGCAACCTGTCGAAGGTAAGAGCTCTTGCCACCCATGTTGGGCCCAGTGATGATCATGGCTCGCTTGCCTTCCCCCTGAAGACAGAAAAGGTAATCGGATGAATATTTGAGCAAGATTACAATAAAGATTCTCAAGGAAGTGACTGATTGGTGGCTGATTGCTTGAGTGTCAGAGCTAAAGAGAGATGGAGCACAAAGGTCATCTCAATCATCTGGACTGAAAACACTGATGAGACACAGCTCAGTCATTATGAAACAGTACGGCCAGCAAAAACATATTTATAATGGAATATAAAACAGGTCAGAAATAAGAGAATAGTGTGCATTACGTTGATCAAAAGTGTTAGTAAAGACATTTATTATTTTACAAAAGATTTAAACAAAAACATTACTAAAATATTATCACACATAATATACAACAAAAGGATTATTGCCATGGGTGTTATTATTTTATTAAAGTTATATTTCCATGACGACACATGCCCTTCACGTGACACCGTGGCTATAATAGCGCTGTATGACAGATGTATCGCTTTTATTTTGTTTTTCCCCTTTTATTCAAAATATTCACAAACTTGCTGGCTGTGTCATCAACTACCTGATGTTCCGATTCTTAAATACATGTAAGTGAATGTTTTTTTGTTATAGAAAAATATAATGATCATGTCTATATCCTTAGTTTATTCCGCAGTTCAGAGAATTGGATCTGCCAGATTTACAACACATCAATTCATCCACTTCTCCTGAAATACATGAAAGTAAAGTGGGAGAAGAATAGAGTAAACTTTATATAGTTACAATTTGTATCTAATATGAATAGATCACGTCGACACTGGATTGTTATTGCCGCTGCCATAGACATCACTGTGCATTTTACAAACTATAAATGAATCGTTTTGCTAGTACTTGTACATTTAAATCTGTGACATGTAAAATAAACCTTATGTGGTTGAAAACATTTAATAGCTGTCATCAAGCGCTGAGTGCATCTGTCTCTGGATCAGCACCAGCCAAAGTACAGAAGCATTATGCACTCGCACCGATGCGACCGTGTGAAATTTGAACTCGCACATGATCAAAAAATGTCTAGAGCTCTGTGTATATATGAAATGTTACTTGAGTACTAAATCAGCATCATGTGGACATTCCTGTGACAGGAATAAATAACATTATTTATATTAAATTAGAAAAGAGCTATTTTATATTGTGATGAGTTCACAGTATTGCTGTTTTTTATCAAATGAATGCAGCCAAGTGGTCGAGCATTTCAAAAACATTAAACATTTCAAAAAATCTTACCGACCTCAAGCTTTTGAATTTTCGTGTATACTATAAACATACACAAATAAATTGGCATAACTATAATTAATGAACTTGGACTATACCTGTGGTTACTCTGCTAGGACACCTCTGAGAGGAACTGACATCATATGTCCACTAAAAATCACCTCGACACACAAAAATTCCTCAGATAAATTATCTAACAAATTTGTTTGTAGTTGCCACTTGGTCATAGTTTGCAATTACAGACATTTTGTCTTGAATAAATGGACATATGACAAGTAATTTGAAGAAATGTATTGTGTCCCAGTAAGACGGCTTCATTATTAAAGTCTGACTCACACAAGCCCAATGATTGGGTGGGTGGGAAGAGAGAGAGCAAGAAGTGACAAAGGTATTAAAAACATATGCTAATCAGCATGGCAGAGTGGGTGGCCAATACAAAAGGTTTGGCTGCTGGTTCAATTGGATTTTCTTACAGGTGAAGTAAAAATGATTACCCTACAGCGAAAGACAACTGCACAGCCTTTGGCTTGAGCACAGATTCCCTCACCATTATTTTGAAGTCAAAATTAAATGCCAGAATGATAATCAAGTTTTATAAAACCTCTAAGATCTAAAGGCCCCCCAAAGGCATTATATGAAAAGGAGTTGTTAATGAGAATGTGGAAGAACAGATATTAATATAGCTCATGAATATGGATCTAAGGTAAAGCGTGCAATCTCTGCAACACTAGTGGCATGAAACAGAATTGGAGAGTAAAATATTTTTTTTGAGTTGACCTCTTTCAATAAATCAGTTTATCCAGTTCACAAAACCAGTTTGAATGAACCAGACTGATTCAGTTATCAAGATCAGCAGTTAACAACTCACTCGACAGAAAGATCTATCAGTAAATAACAACTTAATTTTCAGCTATGAGAGGCAGGAATTGATCAGTTATTAAAATGCATTCAAAAAAAATAAAAGCACAAAAAAAAGGCTTAAGTGAATTTAATCACCACAACATCATATTGTACATTGTACAGTGTGAACAATTTACATTTATTTTGAGATTTAGCAGTGTGTACACCCCAGTTGTGCACCCTTGCCCTTTAAAAAAAAAAAAAAAGACTTTAGACCATGTTTTTGTTGGTAATGGCGCAGTCGTTTTCAGTTGCCTCAAAATAGCAGCGTGCCAACAATGCGCCTGAACACACCTCGTTTTCAGACCAGCACCCCCATGGGTGAACAGATGGGCATGAGTGCATTTGCTATTTAAACGACCTGCCGCTGAAAATGATAACTGCATCGGGCTGAAACTAGCAAAAAAGACATGCGTCGCGCCTGGCGCCACATTGCGCCAGGTGTATGATAGGGCCCTATATCTTTATGGTTATCATTGTCAGTGTGAACGGGCCTTTATTAGTGATTTGAATGATTAAATGAGCATTAAAAAACACTTGATGGATGTTTTCACCTGTAAGTGAGTGTCATTGGGGACGTATTGATCCTGATCTCCCATCAGCGAGGTGATGACCGGATGCTTGCCTGCCGTGATCAATATCTGACTTTTATCTTCAAGAACCTCAGGCCTTTGTTCAGGGAATGTAAAAAAAAAAGATGCATTAAACACCAAAAAAACAGAACTCACACCCTTAGATAAGCTGACACAAATATTCAAAAATGAATTCGCCAACATAAAGTTTTGGGAACACTGTTTTGGCACGACACCTTACATATAAGAGTTGGAATTTATGGTATCAGCTCAACACACTTTTGAAAAGTCCAGAGGGAGAGGATAAGCTCTGGTGCTCTGCAGAACAGGCGGGAGGGGGAGGCGGTAAGGAGCAGAGGGGGAGTAGTTGGCGGAAACCTCTGCTTTCAAAGTCAAATCCACTCCCCCACACAGACTGTCAGAGGGATATGGAGTGGGCTCTATACTGCATGGGGGTGGGATTCATCCTACTGTTGGACTCAAATCGGGCCAGGGAGAGACGGAGATGTGGGAGCTCCTGGGTCCCCTTACTCTCGTTCATCTATGAAAGCTTATGTAAGATGTTTTTTGCGCATCTCACGAAACACAAAAGAGAAATAGAGCTTCTTTGTAGATGCTCGGAAAAATGATTGATTTTATTGCGCTATGGTATGCCAAAAAATATGAAAAATCTGGGAAAAGTCCCCACAATTCCTCCCAGAACTACACGTATCTGACTTTTTGTTGTTCAAAAAGAATAGAAGACTTGGCGAACTGGGCAATTTATGAGGGAATATATGTGTTTGTGCATATGATTAGGTTTGAAATTTGAGCGAGGACAGGAAGTCGGAATAAAAAACCAACTTCATTACCACACCTGCAGTAATTATTTTCTTTAGCAACCTGGGCCAATGAGAAGAGGCAGTCCATGGTTGCTAGGTGACAAACTACTTTCCTCAGGATGTAGTAATGATCCCCAAATAGCCTAGATGGCAAAAAAAGAGAGAAAGCTATTGAAAAAGAGGGAACGAGCACAGTTGGGTCAGAAAGTGAAAGAAGACAAAACTTGTTTTATATGATTAAATTAATCCTGCAGCTTCCTGATCTGAAAGTCTATACTGAAACAAAACGCTGAAAGCATCTCAGCCAATCAACATATCTCAAATTTACGTACTGAAGGAAACTGATCCACTCGTGACTGCAGTCAATAACCAGCTGCTCACGTAATTGCTGCAGGCGCCGATGTTTCTCCACAATGAATGGTGTGTGATAGCGGCCAACAACCTTAGTGCTGTGGATAAAAAAAGCATGTTTAAATGCTAAAATTGGTATGCATCCAACTGACATTTCAGTGCAAAAGTCTTCCGATTCATTAGCCACTATAGATAAACAATTACAAGAAAAACAGTTGTTCTATGTGCAGTAAACAGTACAACTACATTGCTCTACAAGTCAGTTTGTTTACAGTTATGATAAAATTAAAATAATATGATAAATACCAGTTTACAATAATCAAGGAGTTTTTGCACTGTTTTTGTATAACTGAAATAACTGTAAATGGCTACTTTGGGATACAAATATATGAAAGGGGACACCTGGTAAAAGCTCTCTTAAAATGTAGTACATGGGTAAAATTTTCAAAGACAAATTGATACAATTTCTCAACAATTATGCCTTACCTGCTGATTTTTACCCAGTCGGACGGGACTATGGATGACATACTGTTCTTTACTTCAATGAGGAACTGCGTAAGAAACAGACAAATTGTTGTCAAAATATTGTAGACTAAACCTTTGTTGGATTTTACTATGGTAAAGACCACAACGAAAAAAAAAAAAAGCGCACTCAGTTAAAAATTGTATAAACGTTAATTTTATATTTCTATTAAAATAGGGTGCTTGTGCAAAAGTCTCATTAATAGATGGCAGTATATGACGTCAATGCACAATAGTACTTTCCTTCCGATCGCGGGGACTTTTATTTTGGCGGAACACAGCGCCTTCAGTGGAGGATTTCACAGCGCTGTGTGCGCGCGTTCAGTCTCGCATCCGCTATCGTCTGAGTTCAGAGAACGAGCCATGCAGATTCTGTTACAGAAAGCAGTTAAATGCTCATCATAATAGGTTCCTTTGAGTGTTTAAGTAGTGTGCGTCCAGAGAGAAAGTGATTATTGTAGATTTCACTGTTACTCAAGCTAAGTTGATTGCTGTTCTATGAATAGAGATGTAAAGGAATAGTAATAGCAATACAAAATGGACGATTATGTGAAATATAGCAGCACTTGAGTTCTCATACAATATATTGTAATAATGCAAGCTGTTTATAATGTTTGTTAATGCCCTATTTGTTATACAAGTGACACATTGTGTTTGTTTGAGGGAATTCAGTAACTTATTAATGTAATTTATGTTGTTGTTATGAGTGTAATCGTGATAAGGAAAAGCATTGTTTATTAGAACATATCCTTTATTTGTTTGTTACAGACCACACACACACACACACATACACACCATTATACCCTGGCTCCCCCCTCTCCATATGCTTTGTACTAATAAATCTGTTGTACTGGATTCCTTCTCCAACTTTGGTGTTCTAACCGGCACACCAGGACCAACTCCACCTCCTTAGCAACGACTAGCACCTTACAGTTCTTAGCCCCTCAGCTACATTTGGTCCTTCGAGCCAGATCCGCAGTTGTCCCAGGAACATGCAACAAAGTGGTGAAGCATCCTGGATCCCATCAACCCGACCTAAGCAGCAGTGTAGACCAGCTGAAGAGAACATGCAGAGCAGTCATACACAGCAGTGGGATATTCAGAGGGAGAGCCGTTCTCCTGTAGCCTCATTTAGGATGCTGCAAAGGCCCCGGCAAGAGCCTGCAATAGAACCATGGTCAGTTCCACCCCCTCGTATACAGGATGACTTTCTGACCCAAAGAGGAGTATGACGACTGGCTACCGCCTCCACCATGGCCCTCTACTGAAGCAGTATCAGTGCCTTCGGAGGGTGAAGACAGACAGATGGTCACCATTATAGATAGGATGATGAACAAACTCCCGATAATCAGAGATAGTGCTGCTGCTAGCTCAGCTGCCATGAGCCGTTTGTCCTCAACCCCTAAGAGACCACCAGTTAGGAAGCTTCATGATGCTCAGTCTTCGACTCCGTGGATGCAGTATTACTCACCAGTCACCAGCACTCCTCCTGTCAAGAGATGGACTGAATCTGGGCCTTCACCTAGACACATTCCAAGGCCTCACATGAGTCAGCATACCCCCTCCCGAAACCTACCATACCAGTCTTCATCAGCTATTGTGGAAGAGAAGGAATACCATGGGCCAACGCCAAAAATCCCCCTCTTCATCCATAGGGACCCCATGGAGTTCTCCAGACTGAAGCTTGCCCTGACGAACCTCTTGCCAAGGGATGCCACTGAACTCTTTAAATATCAAGTTCTCATGGACCATCTGAGGTTAGAGGAGGCTTGCCTTATAGCAGACTCATACATCAACTCGCCTATGCTGTACTCGGACACAATGGCCACTTTAGATGAGAAGTTTGGGCAGCCACATCATGTCGCCTTAAAGAGGATTGCTGCTGTCATGGACTCACCAGAGATAAAGCGAGGAGATATAGCAGCCTTTGAGAGGTTTGCTTTGCATGTTCAGTCATTAGTGGGGATGTTGCAGACCCTGGGACCCTCTCACGTTGCATGGCTGCTCACGAAACTCCCGCCTGAGCTGAGAGCGAATTTCCATCGTCAGATGTTCCATCGCCCTGGCTCTACTCATACCCTCTTTGACTTGGCAAAGTGGCTCCAGTATGAGTCGTGGTGCCAGGGCTATGACATACCATCCAACACCCGGGTCCAAGGGTCACTGAGCCACAAAGTTGAGAAACGACATGGTAGATTAGCAGCTACTGTTCTACATGGGGCAGAGAGCTACGCGGATGGTAATACCATGAAGCAAGAGGGTCAGAGCTCCTCAGAGTCCAAAAGGAGAGGCAAGATGAAGCCATACTGCCCATATTGTGAGAGTTCAGAACACTTCCTGAATAGGTGGCCAGGCATTCAGAAGGTCACAAAGGAGGAAGTTATAGCATGGATCAAGGCGAATAAGAGATGCTGGAGATGTGGAAGGTCCCATCAAGCAGCCCAGTGTGATCTCAAAAGGCTCTGTGACCTGTGCCAGGGAAAGCACTCTAGAGTCCTGCATAATGTGAACACCCGTCCAGCAGCAGAGCCACCCAAAGAAGAGAGTTGTTTGGTGAACTCCAGTACCGAGGTTCTTTAACTGGACCGGCCATCAGCTTCCACCCGTGTCCTATTAAAGGTTGTGAGAGTGCTTCTTCGGAACAAGGACCGTACTCTTGACACCTACGCAGTATTGGATGACGGTTCGGAATGCACAATGCTCCTTCCAGAAGCTATTGACTGGCTTGGATTGCAAGGTAGACAGGAGGATCTTGTCCTTCGCTGTCGACAGGATGTCCAAAGCGTTGAAGGGAACATCTGTCTCATTCTGCATATCACCCCTTGCACATCCCAGAAGAAGCTTTCGGGTTACAGAGGCGTTCACTTCACCACGTCTTAGCCTGGCGGATCATTCATATCCCGTTTCCATGCTGAAGAGGAAGTATAAGCACCTGGCAGGACTCCCTATCGAACCATTCGAGCATGTCAAGCCACTCATATTGATAGGAGCTGATCACCCCCATCTGCTCACTCCAGTTGAGCCAGTGAGGTTGGCCCTCCAGGAGGACCGGCAGCTATCCATACAAGACTGGGTTGGACGCTCAAGGGACCTACTCACCTTATCCAGTGGACGGCATGTGCACGACAGTGTCTCTTTACCAGTGTCTCACCGCAGACAACAGAACTGATGAGGAATGTTGAGAAACTCTGGCAGATGGACGTGCTGCCTTTTCAGAGTAACAAGATGGTGGTGAGATCGAAGCAAGTAACGAGGCAGTAGAGCTCCTGTAAACAAAGACAAGGAGGGTAGAGGTCGCTGGAATTCTCAGGTACGCTACTCCATTGCTACGGAAACGGGACATGCCCCTGTTCCAGGCATCGAAAGAAGCCGTTCTACCGAGTTTGAGAGGTACAGAGAAGCGATTGTCTAAGGACCCTCAAAGTGCCAAGGCTTACTGTGAGGCAATCCACCAGCTAGTACAATCAGGAGCTTTCAAGAAGCTGGACCCAGATGAGATTTCGACGACTGCGGAATCGTGGTATATACCTCATCACCTAGTTTCCCATAATGGGAAGAATTGGCTCGTCTTCAACTTTTCCTACCAGTTCCGTGGGCTGAATCTGAACGATTCCCTTCTTCCAGGACCGACATTGGGTGCATCTCTTCTTGGTGTTCTGTTGCGCTTTAGACAACAAGCTGTAGCAGTCAGTGGAGATATCAGGGGTATGTTCCACCAGGTCCAGCTCCTGCCAGAAGACCAACCACTTCTCAGGTTTGTGTGGAGAGATATGAGACGAGAGGATCCCCCTGATACCTTCGAGTGGCAAGTCCTGCCCCTTGGCACCACCTGTTCACCTTGTTGTGCCACCTTCGCTCTTCAACGGCATGTCAGGGATCACAGTGTTCCAGAGGATGGTGTCAGAGACTCGGTAGAACACTGTTTCTACGTCGATAACTGCCTTCAGAGCGTGTCAATGGTAGCTGAAGCCACAAGGTTGGTGGATAAACTCAGGGAGATTCTGGCATCGGGTGGGTTCGAGATCCGCCAGTGGGCATGTAACATCCCAAGTGTCATCGAACATCTGCCTAAGGAAGCAAGGTCGGACAGTATGTAGTGCTGGCTCTCACATGATGACAACGGTCTGTCTGAATTAACTCTCAGTCTACGTTGGCATTGGGAATCGGACACCTTGGGATATAAGAGTCGCCCACTGGACTATGGCATACTGACTATGCGCAATGTGTATAAAGTTCTGGCTCGGCAATATGACCCCCTGGGATTCATATTACCCTACACAACCCGTGCTAAATTGCTTGTCCAGAGAATATGGGATATGCACCGCAATTGGGATGACCCACTCCTTCCTCAGGACCTTCAGCAAGCTTGGAAAGAGTGGGAAACTGAACTGCACCTATTGCCTCACATAACCCTACCTCGATCTTATGTTCCAGCTTGCGTGGGTCAATCTGTTGTCTCAAGACAGATCCACATATTCAGCTACGCATCGGAAAAAGCCTACGGCTCAGTTTCTTACCTACGGACCGAAGATGCCCAGGGCAAAGTCTACCTGCCGTTCCTGGCAGCGAGGTCAAGAGTTGCTCCCCGGCGACGACACTCAATTCCACGTCTAGAGCTCTGCGGTGCCCTAACAGCAGCCCAACTGGCGAATATGTTAAAAGAGGAGCTGACCTTGAAGATAGATCAGATTATACTTTGAAGCGATTCAACTACGGTGCTAACCTGGTTACAGTCGGAGTCGGGCCGCTTTAAAGTATTTGTGGGTACCCGTGAAGCTGAAATCCAGGAGCTCAGAACCAGACGCCTGGCATTATGTGGACTCCTCATTGAATCCCACCGATGATGTCACACGGGGTAAGACTTTGGCAGAGCTCGCGTCACCTATTAGATGGAGTCAAGGGCCCCTCCTTCCTCCTCAATGGATCTGACAACTGGCCATCCCAACCCACTAAACTGTCTGATTCAGATTCTTCAGAGTGCCGGAAGTCAGTCTCTTGTGGTATTATGACCAACATGGACTGGCCATGTTCTCTACAAGATGGCCAACACACTTGGAAGGATCTGGTTGAGACCATGGTGCATGAGTTTTACGGGGCGGCTGGACAGGGTAGCCCCGTAACTGCTTCAGATTATCAGCAAGCAGAAATGTCGATCTACATGAGGATCCAACATGACTGTTTTCCAGAGGAGTTATACCACCTGAAGAAGGGTAAACCGATCCCTAAGAGTAGTCGCCTACTTACCTTGTCCCCAGAGTTGAACCCTAAGGAGGCGATCATATGTGTTGGTGGTAGACTGTGCCGGGCTGAGGTTCTTGATCCTGCTTTCAAGCATCCAATCGTCCTGGATCCTAGTCATCCAGCCACCAAACTCCTTATACAGGATTACGACACTAGTCTTTGCCACCCTGGACCTGGACGGGTATACGCTGAAATGCGCCGCACTTTCTGGATCCTGCGTGGGAGAGAGGCGATCCGTCAAGTACAACATCACTGTAAAGAGTGTAGAAGATGGAAAGCTAAGCCATCTGTTCCCAGGATGTCAGACTTACCAGTGGCCCGATTACACCTATATAAGCCTGCCTTCTATTCCACTGGTGTAGACTGTTTTGGGCCTTTCCAGGTGAAGTTAGGACGTCGCTCTGAGAAGAGATGGGGTATTATCTACAAATGTCTCACCACACAAGCAGTGCACCTGGACCACTTACACAGCTTGGACTCAGATTCCTTTCTTATGAGCCTCAGGAGATTCATTGCCCGTAAAGGTACCCCAGCTGAGCTCTACTCAGACCAGGGCACAAATTTCAAGGCGGGAGAGAAGGAGCTTCATGAGACATTTGACGTTCTATCCTCGGAGCTTCAGCAACTTCTGGCGAAGCAGAAGATCACCTTCCACTTCAACCCCCCTGCCGCTCCCCATTTTGGTGGAGCATGGGAGCGAAAGAGAAGATCAGTCTAATCCGCTCTGTATAGTCGTAGGAGCTCAACCTGTCTCTGAAGAAGTACTCCGTACCGTCTTGTTGGAAGTTGAGGCAATGTTGAACACAAAGCCATTGGGATACACCTCATCTAGCATAGGAGATCTGGATGCAATAACATCCTCTTGATGGGGCGGCTGGATGGTGCTTTACCACAGGTGGTATACAACAAGAGCGAAGGATTGAGCAAGAGAAGATGGAGGCACTGTCAGGTTTTGGCAGACCACTTCTGGTCTAGGTTTATAAGGTACTACTTGCCAACCTCACAGCGTCGGCAGAAGTGGCATTCCACCACAGTGAATCTTGCGGTTGACTCTGTTGTTCTGTTGATGGACCCACAACTTCCCAGGGCTCTTTGGCCAGTCGGCAGAGTGACTAAGGTACATCCGAGTGCTGATGGGTGTGTCAGGTCGGTGGATGTTCAGATCAAGGATAAGATCTACACCAGACCAGTTGCCCATCTCATCGCTCTCCCAGTTATCCCAGACTCAGATGGGGAAATGGATTCTGTCGTAGTGCCTATGGAGGAGGATGAGCAGTGAGCCTTTCTCAGGAGAAAATTGCATACAATTTGGGGGCGGCTGTGCGAAAGTCTCATAAATAGATGGCAGTAAATGACATCAATGCACAATAGTACTTTCCTTCCGATCGCGGGGACTTTTATTTTGGCGGAAGTCAGCGCCTTCGGTGGAGGATTTCACAGCGCTGTGTGCGCGCGTTCAGTCTCGCATCCGCTATCGTCTGAGTTCAGAGAACGAGCCAAGCAGATTCTGTTACAGAAAGCAGTTAAATGCTCATCATAATAGGTTCCTTTGAGTGTTTAAGTAGTGTGCGTCCAGAGAGAAAGTGAGTATTGTAGATTTCACTGGTACTCAAGCTAAGTTGATTGCTGTTCTATGAATAGAGATGTTAAAAGAATACAAATGGACGCTAATTTGAAATATAGCAGCACTTGAGTTCTCATACAATATAGTGTAATAATGCAAGCTGTTTATAATGTTTGTTTATGCCCTATTTGTTATACAAGTGACACATTGTGTTTGTTTGAGGGAAGCCTTTTACACTACGTCACTGGGACCCATCATACAGGCACATGGCTTCTCATACCATTGCTATGCTGATGACACTCAACTCTATCTTTCATTTAAACCAGATGACCCCACAGTAGATGAACGAATCTCAAGCTGTCTGGCAGACATCTCGGCATGGATGAAAGAACACCACCTTCAGCTCAACCTGGCAAAGACTGAGCTTCTCGTCTTCCCTGCCAATCCGACTCTACAACACAACTTCACCATCCAGCAAGGTTCATCTCTGATTACCCCCTCAGGGTCGGTCAGAAATCTTGGTGTAATCTTTGACGACCAGCTGTCCTTCAAAGACCACATTTCAAAGACAGCTCGATCATGCAGGTTTGCTCTGCACAACATCAGGAAGATCAGACCGTTCCTTACAGAGCATGCAACACAACTTCTCATCCAGGCCCTTGTCATTTCTAGGCTTGACTACTGCAATGCGCTTCTGGCTGGTCTTCCATCGTGTGCAATCAAAACTCTTCAAATGATTCAGTATGCTGCAGCACGTCTTGTATTCAATGAGCCCAAAAGTGCCCATGTCACACCTCTCTTCATCTCTCTGCACTGGCTGCCACTTGATGCCCGCATCAAGTTCAAGGCCTTGACACTCGCTTATGGATCCACCACAGGCTCGGCACCAGCATATTTCGACTCGCTCCTACGAGTCTACACCCCTACCAGAAGCCTTCGCTCAGGTAAGGAGCGTAGGCTTATGGTACCATCACAGAGAGGCATGAAATCCCTCTCCAGAACTTTTTCATTCACCGTTCCTGGCTGGTGGAACAATCTTCCTACCTCCATCCGGATGGCAGAATCACTGTCATCATTCAAAATACAGCTAAAAACTCATCTCTTCCGTGAGCACTTAACCTTATCATAAAAAAATAAATTAAAAAAAACTCTTCCTCTATTTCTCTTTTATTCCTTCCTTATTCTAGCTTAAGCTTATTCTATGTAATGTCCAAAACCTGGTATTTAAGGCACTTTTTGCGTTTTTCGCCTATTCATGACCAATCGCTTCCTGTACTCCTATGTTGTAAGTCGCTTTGGATAAAAGCGTCTGCTAAATGCCTAAATGTAAATGTAGAAATGTAAATGTAAGCCAGTAACTTATTAATATAATTTATGTTGTTGTTATGAGTGTAATCGTGATAAGGAAAAGCATTGTTTATTAGAACATATCCTTTATTTGTTTGTTACAGACCACACACACACACATACGTACCACTATACCCTGGCTCCCCCCTCTCCATATGCTTTGTACTAATAAATCTGTTGAACTGGCTTCCTTCTCCGACTTTAGTGTTCTAACCGGCAGACCCGAACCAACTCCACCTCCTTAGCAACAACTAGCACCTTACAGTTCTTAGCCCCTCAGCTACAGTGCTTACCTCTTAAAAATCAAATTGACAATTTCCAAAAATGAAAATCAATCCTGTATGACTACTTCAAACATCAAAAAAGAAATTCTGATAAATGTTTGTCCATACTATGGAAGTCAAATGGTTAGCAAAGCTGTTAACAACATTCTTCAAAATATTTTCTTTTGTATCCAGCACGAAGAGAGAAAATCATACAAGTTAGGAACCACATTATCGCGAGTAAATGACCACAGAATTTTCATTTTTGGGTGGACTATATCAATAGAAATATTGTTTCTAATATCATTAGCCTATATCATTGACGAATGCATGTGGTGCTGAAGCAGGAGCTGGCAGATAATTAGCCGGTGTTCTGATGTAGAACCCAGAAGCGCTGCACTGTTACAACTGTGTCAGAGACTGATACGGAAGAGAATAAATTGTGGAAAGTTTTTTATTTTTTTTGCACACAAAAAGTATTCTTGTCACTTCATAACTTTAAGGTTGAACCACTGTAGTCATATGGACTTTTTAACGATGTCTTTACTAACTTTCTAGGCCTTGAAGCTCTCGGGTTTCATCAAAAATATATTAATTTGTGTTCCGAAGACAAACAGTAAAATGTCTTGAGGGTTTGGTACAACATGAGAATAATTAGAGACAGAATTTTCATTTTTGGGTGAACCAACCCTTTAATGATGGCTACAGTTAAATCAGTTCTGTGGTTATCTACTGAAGGCACAAGCACTCCTGTAACAAGGTAAACAAGTCTGTTCACTGACCATCTGATGCACATTGGAAAAAAATCCAGCAGGACTGTGCTCTAACCTGACTGTCTGGCTGTACACAATTTCTAGGTGGTGCACTGGGAAAATATATAGACATTTCCTCTGTGTTCTGTACAATGCTGCTTTTTCGCACACTAGTCTATCATCATGGCATAAACTCCCAAATCACCTCTACCATGCACATAAAATAAAACTGTGGTTGGTCGCCTGTGTCAGTCATACTGTCTCTTGTGGTTCTAGGCCAGAATAAGATGCCAAATGGAGCAGATTTTATGCTGATAATCAAAATCACAGTAATGCAAGGCTCGGCCATAGATGGTGGGAGAAAGTGGTATGGCCGGGGTCTATACTCTGAGGTGGAAAAACTGTTGTGTATTCATGAGGGAATGGCAACAGAGAGCAGATGGCGAAACAGATGTGGAGCTGAATACAAACTGAAACATTTCAGACACTGCCCTTGAAGTTGTCATCTTCTAGTAAGGCAGTAATCAATAGTATATCGACAGTAGAATAAAATAAATAAAATTGCTTTTGCAAGGTTGTATAATGTAGAAAAGGTAGTAATTGTAGACAACTGATAATGAGACCATTGTGTCTTCTAACATATCACATACAGTATTTGAAAATAATAACAGGTAAATCTCTGGGTTTAAATAGTGTGGTACCAAAAATAACTTCACATAAATTAAAGAAAATATTGGTAGCACTTTATCGTACAGTCCTAGAGGCATATTACAGAAAAATCTTAACTTCAGAATCTTATCTTATCTGTTTGGTAACCATGGCAATTTCAGTTAGGACCTAATTTAGGACAAAAGCTATTACAGAATGACATTTCTTAAATGCATAATCTTATCTTAACTATGGATAGGAAACGGGTATTACAGAAGCATCCGAACTCGCCAAAAAATAACTTAACTTTAGGACAACCTCACTGGTGTCCTAACTTCAAAGCTTTTTGAAATCCAAAGGTAAAAATCACAGTACAAAAATCCTTTTTCGAGAGAGCGTTACATTTATTAATTATATAAGATGAAAAGCAGCAAAGTTTTGATGGTGGAGATACTTTTGACGGATGTGCTGTGCTTTGATGATAAAATGCTAGTAAATAATTAGACTCCCACGACACATGATTTTGCAGTTAGTTGACAAATTGTGACCAACATTACAGAGGCCAATGAGCCATCACGGAGCATTACCAGTCATTCCTCACTGTCTGGCATACAGTTGGTTTGACGCTGGACATTCGATATTCGCAAATTTATGGACCGTCTCCAAAGTTACATACAATATTGGTATACCTACACATTTCTAACTTCAATAGCATTCGAACGGAATATGTAAAAGGTTTGCATCATAGCTGACACCTAGATGAACACTTTACAGTTGGTTTTGATACTGTAAGTCATTCCGTTCAAATGCTACTGAAGTTAGAAATGTGTACCAATGTCGTATGTAACTTAAGAGACGGTTCCTAAATTTGCGAATATCGAAAGTTTAATGTCAAACCAACTTAATGCCAGTTCATTCTTCAAGTGACTAATGCCTTATACTATTTTTGCAAACGGCAGTTTATAAAACAGCTTTTAACTTTTCAACTGAGCTTATCAAAAAAATAATAATAGTAATGCCACGCTGGAATTAAAAGCACACTGTTGATTCTCCATTTTGATTTTAGGTTTCAGAAGCAGATTGCTGTTGGTTGCTTGGTAACAGACCCGATTACCGAACTTGATTGAGCGGTTTAAGTTTTCCTAACTACAGATAAGATGAGATTTTGTAAGATAGGATAAGAATCCTAAATCAAGTTATCATATCTTAAGTTAAGACCTAAGATAGGGTAATAACTAGGTACTAACCCTGAACCTGCCCCTTAAACCTAACCTTAACCCATGTAGTTACCTTATATTACCCAGGTACTACTTTCTTAGGTAAATACACTGTAAGTACACTGTAAAATAAAGTGCAACCAAAATATATTTTTCTTATAATAACTTAAGGGCAAGATTTACTAACAACTTCATAGCGTTCATATTGTAACTGTATTTGGTGTTAAAATAGCATTGGTGCTAAGTTCTTGAAACTCAGTTGAAAGACAGGTTTGACTCATTTGAAAGATGGAGATCCTTGACGCTATTACCTGCTGGCCAGACACTGTTGTGTAATCCAAAGATGGGGTTTTTAGCACCAGCCGAACCTCTCGCCGGTGCTCCATTATGTCTGACAGGACACTCTGGATCTCCTCTTTTCTTTTCTGGATCACTGGGAAGTCGGTCAGATCCACAAACATTTCGGTCTTATTACCCATCCTAAGAGGATATAGAGATATCTGATCAGAAAAGCTACATGCATCAAATATAATTGCAAGAAAAAGTATGTGAACCGCTTGCAGAATCTGTGAAATTTTAACTAAATAAGAGAGATAATTCAAAATGCATGTATTTTTTATTTAGTAGTGTCCTGAATAAGATATTTTACCTAAAAGATATTTGTTTACATATAGTCCAAAAGACAACAAATTTTGACCCCATTCAAAAGCTTATGAACCATTGATTCTCAATACTGTGTCGTTCCCTGGTTGACCCACAGCTGTTTTTTTTGTCTTGTGATGGTTGTTCTTGAGTCCCTTGTTTGTCCTGAGCAGTTAAACTGCCCAAAGTTCCTCAGAAAAATCCTCCAGGTCCAGAAAAACAGCCGTGGATTATCCAGGGAATGACACAGTACTGAGAATCAATGATAAACGGGTCTTTTTTATAAAACTCAGCAATTTTTTTTGTCTTGTGGAGTGGACTATATGTAAAACATTTTTTGAGTAAAATATCTTATTGAGGACAGCACTAAATAAAAAATAATAAATTGTGTATGATCTCTTTCATTTTGTTAAAATTCTGAGATTCTGCAAGCGGTTCACCTACTTTTTATGTACGGCTTGTATTTGGATTTAAGGAAAATAGGTAAAGTCGTCAAAATATTTAACGCACTTTGCGGCTTTCTCATCCAGTACTTTCAAGAAGTTTTGGGCAGGGCTTAGAAGCTGAGGTGTGTCCAGTAGGAGGGTCTTTAGAAGGGCAGAGCTGAGCTGTGATTGGACGGCAGGCATTAGGGCTTGAAGCTCAGTGCTCAGACGAGAGAGAGTGCTGGTGATGAGGTAAAATTCCTGAGTAGAGCACTGCCAAGACACAGAAATGTCAAAAACACAGGAAAACATGCATGTTGGGTATTTAAAATATATATTGAAGTACACATTCTACTTCTCATGAAGGGGTCATATCAGAACAGCATATGTTATTTCCCTCTAGGATCAATTAAAAGCCTCTTTGCAAACTCTTCATAACACTTTAGAAAACAATTGTTGCAGACATGGCCATGTGCATGTGTTTCATTTTAATAAACACGTGTTTAAAGTTAATATGAAAGTTACAATGCTTATTTCAAATTATTATATTTCAGATTTGATTTTATGCGCCTAACAGCACTTTAAGTACTTTAAGATATGAACAAATTCCCTTCATTGTGCTTTGCTTCATTAATAATGAACCAAAAAAACGAAAACTATTGATTACCAGAAGAAATAATGATGCTTAGTTGTAACTTACTACTGGGCATCATTAATCATTATACGTCAAACGCAATGGCTCATGTGTAGGCAATTTGCAATTTCCATATTTTGATGACAGTAAGCACCAAGGAGCCAATTAAATCTCTGCTTGATCTGGTGTATGTTTATAAACATCAAGCCCATTTCCCAAAGGCTCAACGTTAGTCATTCCTACTAAACATTATACACTATAATAAGGCAATGCATAGCCACTCTCTGCACTCATTAAAAAAAAGTGTGAAAGTCCCCTGTAGATCTATGCAAATATTCTCTGACCCTTATTACTGTACATACATTTCCTTTATGATGGAAGTGCTACTTTGACAGTCCATTAGTGGTAAACAAGATGCATGAAAACAACAGGAAACTACAAAAATGCATAAATACTGTGTAATAAAGTTTTTTTTCCAGGTTCAATATTAAATGGATAGTTCACCCAAAAAATTTAATTAACCCATGATTTACTCACCCTCAAGACATCCTAGGTGTATCTGACATTCTTCTTTCAGACTAATACAATCAGAGATATATTGGGGGGGGGTCGAGATTTTGAAGCCCAAAAAAGTGCGTCCATCTATCATAAAACTGTTCCTTCTGAAGCGAAGCGATGCATTTATGTAAGAAAAAATACTTTAAAACTTTTTAAAAACTAAAATAACTAGCTATCGGCAGACAAAAGAGTATAACACCTGACCTGAAGCATGATGCGGAGAGGATAGAGCAAAACAAAACACCGGTCATGAATTAGAAGTCTAAAACAAGAATTTTTAAAGGGAAATGTCAAAAGGATTTTGATATAAGAGAAGAAAGCATGAGTTTGCGAGAGACATCAAAACTTACGCTACACCTACATCATACATTGCGTCAAGGGTTACTCTTTTGTCTTAAGTCGACTTGCGTAGGCTGTCTGCCGGGAGCTAGTTATTTTACTTTATTAAGTTTTAAATATAGATATTTTTCTTACAAAAATGCATTGCTTTGTTTCAGAAGGCCTTTATTAACCCCCTGGAGTCATGTGGAGTACTTTTATGATTGGATTGATGGATGGACTGATGGATGCACGCACTTTTTTGGGCTTCAAAATCTAGACCCCCGTTCACTGCCATTATAAAGCTTGGAAGAGCATTTTTCAATATATTTCCAATTGTGTTTGTCTGAAAGAAGAAAGTCATCTACACCTAGGATGGCTTGAGGTTGAGTAAATCATGGGATCATTTTATTTTTGGGGTGAACTATCCCTTTAAGACTCAATGATGTTAATCTACCAACAATTAAGTTTTAGTCAAAAACAGCATTTAGACCTTTAACACTCAACATTGTTTAATAAATTCCAAATTTAGTTTTTGATGAATGTGTGTTTATAAAAACGAAGGACAATGAGATGGCAGAAACTGGCAGGTGAGGCATGATTATTGTGGACATTCTGTCTCTTCTCACATGCTGCAAAACAATAATCATTCCCATTCCTGCTCCTGCTCCTACTCTTGTCATTATGCTAATAGAGCCATTCAACAGAAACATGCCATTAAGCACCATCCCTTCAACCTCCTGCCTGATTCCAGAAACAAATGGAATGATGTTTGAAAAAAAAAAAAGGAGGTTTTCATTTTCAGACAGAACATGACTGTGGCGAGGTAGATGAGCAAGAGACATGGGAGGAGCGAGCGAGACCGGTGCGTGATTGAGAATGAGCGTCCTCTCGAGTCCTCTCATGTGGGAGCTCGGAGGCATATAAGGTCGAGCGACACCAGTGAAGGACGAGAGAGGACCAGGCCTGGACTTTATGTGTTTTGTTTATGTTTTATTATGTGTGTGCGTGGCAGCAGTCCGTGAGGGGCTGCCTGCGTTACTTTCGTTTTGTTTGTTAATTTATTTATTTAAGTTAGTTAAACGTTCACCGGTTCCCACCTCCTTCTTCCTTATTATGAACTTCATTACAATGACAGACACTTTTATGTGTGACCATGGCCACTACAGTCTAAAATATACTGTTCAAGCTCATTCAAACTACTTTTACTACTTTTTTTGAAAAGGGGCTTTCTGTTGGATCTGTGCAGAAGAATAGTTTAAAACAGATACGGATTGTTTAGGTACAACAGACTTTACTTTCTTGTGGTAGATACTGCAAAGTCCTCTCTCAAGGTCGGGTAGGCGAGTTAGCAAAGACTGAAGAGAGGGAAGAACACTGGATTCAGAACACAACATTTCCGCCACTGCTTCCTGACGAGCCTGGATATCACTGAGAGAGAGAGAGAGAGAGAGAGAGAGAGAGAGAGAGAGAGAGAGAGAGAGAGAGAGAGAGAGAGAGAGAGAGAGAGAGTGTGTGTGTGTGTGTGGGGTTAGCATAAACAGAAACAGGCAAAGTAGTAGGGATTGAAGGACTTAGTCAACAGATGCTATGTACACAAACCATAAAAAACCACTGGAACAAAATAAGGCTTGTATTACACCACTCGCAGAAGCAGTGTAACAGCAGCTCACATTTAGCTTTTCTGCTGCAAAAGAGAGCTGTGACACACTCAAATATATACTTTCTTTTAATAAAGGCTACTTCTTTATTTATTGCGGTTTCATAAAAGCATGCATTGAAAAAAGTATACATTTTGTGTTCAACACAGAACTCTGAAATCTAATGTAGCACCTGTGACCAAAACAAGCTTCAAGCTTCAGTCTTACAGTCATTTTCTGTTGCAGAACAAAATCATTTTACATTCCATATATTATTTGGATCAGTTTCATGATCAGTCAGTACTGTAAGAAAATATAGTTCTTAACCTATAAATTGCTGTATCTTTTTGAGAAGTGGCTTTAATTACTGTATGTATACCACTGTTCAAAATGGGTCTGTAAGATTTTAAGTTTTTATGCTCACTAAGGCTGCATTTATTTGATCAAAATGCAGTAAAAATAGTAATATTGTGAAATGTTATTAGAATTGAACAAATGTCATTGTAATATATTGTAAAATATAATAAATTTTTTGCAATGGTAAAGCTGTATTTTCAGCATCATTACTCCAGTCTTCTACCAGTCTTCAGTTTCACATGATCCATCACAAATTATTCTAATATGCTGATTTGCTGCTCAAGAATTTTTTTTTTATTATTATCATTATGTTGAAAACAAGCTTAATATTTTTGTGGAAACCGTGATACATTTCTTTTTTCATTTGATGAAAAGAACGTTTAAAAGAACATCATTTATGTAAAATATAAATAATTTGTTGTGACATGTGGCATGAAATTCTGTCTCAATTCAAAAACGTCCCGCAACAGATCTGTTAAGAGGTTTGGCAGGAAAACATGTGGATTTAAGATTAAATTATTGTTATATGGAATCAAATATATTTATTATCCACAAACATAATCAGATTTTTCCAAGCATGCATTACATCACACACAGATCCAAAAAAATCCCCCCACAACGTATAAAGTTGGCATCAGATTGACAAAGCCATGCCAATTTAATTCTGGAAAAATAAAAACATCACATTTTAAATTTGAGTAATAACCAATAAAGAATGAACTCTCAGATTAAAAACTTGTCTTTTAAGGCAGTTTATCAATTTTTATATACAGTGGTGTTTTCCCATAATCCGTGGGGGATTTTTCATTCGAACCAGAACGAAATTGTAATCCTGCCATGCAGTGGCTGAGAAGAGGGGTGCAAAATTTCTCCATTTGCAAAATAATCTAGGACTTGGATTAACCTAGGTTCTAAGTACAGAGTTCAGTATTATCTGTGGTAGTGTAGGGTATATCTGGCCAAGCCACTTCTATTCAGCATTGCAAAGACTGGTGATGTTGCACACTAGCATTCAAATCACAGTGATTACATAATATTAAAATGAAATAATGACTCACTTCACAGATTTCAGCGGCTGGCTCACCCACTTTCTTAACAGTCTTTTCCCAAATGGAGTCTGAGTGTGATCCAGAACCCAGAGCAGACTCCCTTTTACTGAACCTGTGGTCTGACAGCAATGAAAAAGGAAGTCATCATTAAATCCAAACCAACATCCTAGATAATGGATAAATCACTTGGTTATCAAAAAACAAATGCCCACGTTATTTTCCAGGCGGCTTGTAACAAAAGGCAGAGATAAAAATGTCATAACTATTATGCCATTATACTTACATAGTGAAACTACATAAAAAGGCCGCTTTAAAGTTGAGAGGTGACATTAAATCAATTCCCAATATTATAATGTGAAGTTACATTTCTGACACAGGATTTTATTTAAATTTGTTCACTGTAAGGGACAGCGTGTTTCAATGCAAGCAAAATAGGTGTACTGTATACTACAGCAAAACTGATGTGATTTCAGTAATAATCCTCAAACAAATGTTGTCTGATCTACACCAAAACAGAGTCAGATTATCTTCTGACCATACCTAACAAAAGTTGTCAAATGAATATTTCGTTCTCAAAATAATTTGCCCTGTACTGACATTCAACTCTCTCTTTGGAAACATGCGTGGTGAAAGTGGGGCAGTGATAAAGAAAGATGGTTTTTGAAAAGTTACAGGTTCGAAGCTCACAGAGATATAGTCATTGCTTTGCAGTAATATTTATTATTATTGTTTCATTCAGTATGTTTTTAAGAAGTTTTTATTAATCTTACAATGTTTTTTTTGTTACAGTTGCAATCATTTAGCTAAAAGTTTAAAAACGTTTTAATTAGACCACTAGCAAAAAATGCTTGTAATTCAATTTATTACAAATTAAATTATCAGTGTAATATCAACTAAATAAAAAATACATTGTCTCTAATTTGCTCTTATAACAGCACTCAATCTAAATGAGTTTCACATGTTTGTGTAAAACCTTATGATTATGTTCTTCAGCATGATTTGAGATGATCCAAAGAGCATCTTGAGCTTCAATGGAAGAACATCTGACAGTCTTCACATGACATGACAGTCACATGATCACACATTTGTTTAGTCATTTAAAAAGTAGAATTTGAAATATTTCTTATTCATTTTCTGCCTTAATGTTTTAGAATTTGTTTTTATTTTTAGTGTACATACACAAGACTTCACAGATCATTTTTGGTACAACTGACATCAGTAGCTATGTTTCCATCCACCATTTTTATGCACATTTTGAGGTATTGCATTAAAAAACGCTGGATGGAAATGCCAAGATGCGCATAAAATGTGCATAAATGTTTTTTTTTTTTTAAACGTATAGGGGTGATGAATTGAGAAATCTACTTTCCCTTGAGATTTTGATATATAAAAGTTAATGGTAATATAAGAATGTCCTGTAAGTTTTAGAGCTGAAAACTTCTTTGTTAGTCAAAGAAAAGCTTTTATTGACACCGGCCCCAGTAAACAAGAGATCTCAGAATGTGCCAACTTTATTTTTAATGATGATCCAGCTCACGTGGGGAAGACACCTTTATTTTATGAAGAATCCTTTATATGAAGTGTTGTGCTACGATCCGTGATCACTGATCAGACTCGGACATGTAGCCTATGGACCAGGGCATGCAAAGCCCAACGTCCAGGGCCTGTGTGTGTCTGTGTCTGTGTGTGTGCGTGCGTGCGTGCGTGCGTGCGTGCGTGCAGTACCGTGCACGAGCACGAGTGTCCCTACTCCCCACTCCCCACCACTCGTTCAGTTGAGGTGGATACATTTTTTTATCCGATAAGACGACATGCACATAAACTATGATGGAAACAAATTTACCCTAATAAATCCCTCGATCCACAACAAAAATGGGATGAAAACGATGCTTTATTAGCAGACGTTAAATGTGATATTTAAATTTGCAACTCTGGATGGAAACATAGTGGTCTAACCTAATCACAAGTGGTCTGTGGAATCATTTAAAACGCATTGTGTAAATGGCTATCTTTTACAGCATTGCAAGTGATCGGATCACCCAAGACGAATGTTAATACCAGATTTAAACAGTATGACTGTTTGTATATAATAATCCATCATCAATGTTTTCCTTTGCTTGACTAACCTGGTTGCACAAGATCTCCAGGTTCTTCATGGTAGCAGCACTGAGCAGCATATGGTCAGCATCACTCGACAGCCGCTTAAATGAGCTGCAGACGTCGAAACACAACCATAATGCATTTTCAACAAGAGCAGCTACTGATTCATAATTACATCTTTACACATTTTTACATATTAGAAAAAAAATTAATGGAAAAACAAGTCAGACTAACAACAAAACGCAGTCATGACAAACTATTAAGAACAAGGCCCTATTTCAGCTAATGATGCATGTTAATTAAAGCTCTTTTTTAGAAAGTCTGTGAGGTTAATGCCTCTTATTTTTCTTTAAAAAATGTGCTTAATCAGTCTGTAATTATAAGACAATACTGAACATTCACACATCAGAGGTGACACTCTGCAAGCATTGTGATCTGTTTCCCGCTGCTACACTATACTTGGATAAACTAACACATTTGTTATTACCTATGTGCTTGATGGAAGCAGGTGTGAGATGTGTCTACTTTAGGTGGGAAGGGAAGCTAAAAGTCTCTTAATAGGTTCACACTATACCACTGGTTTTTCAATGTGTTTGTAGCAAAAGATACAATGAAAATGTGGCAGACACTAACTAGTTCAGGAAATACACAGTGAACACATAGTTAACACTCTGTTTGCTATCTTATTATCAAAATTACTAAGCAACAAGCACTGTTAAAGCAGAAACCCAAATCATAACCAAAGGGAAAAACAGAAAGAAAGGATTTAAAGGGATAATTCACACAAAAAAGAAAACATTTTATCTGTAATCAAATTTACTCACTCATGCACATTTTTGTCATTTTTGGAGATCAGCAGTCTCAGAAACCATTCACTTTTATTATATGGAGAAGAGCAGCCAGAACATTGTGATAAATATCTTAAAGTCACAATATGTCATTCGCCGCTAGAGGTCAATTTATTCAAAACAAAGGCGTAGCTTGATGACGGCTGGATTTCGTGGACCTTTCATTATGCCGCAGACAACCGCTTCCGCTGCGTTGAACGCTATGTTATAATGCTTCTTTGTGCGTTCACTGCACACTGCAGTAAGCTGATCGTTATAAGGCATGGTAAAACATGGTACTCGCGCGAGGTAAATCATAAAAAAAAATAAAACTAACTATGTTGAGCTATATAATAATGATACGTTTTTAACATTGTTCTAGTGGTTTTTGAATATTTTAATAGTGCCTTTAATCCTTTTTTCATTTAACAAAACAAAGAAAGTCATACAGGTTTGGAACTACATGAAGGTGATAAATAGACGGGTTTACAAAACCATTGCAATATTTTCTAAATGTCGATAAAAACTTTTTGCATTTTGTGAAATGACGGCATATCCATTAACCAATTTTATGTTACTAAAACATAATTTTTCCTCTCATTATAAGTAATTCCAAAAATCATGGCAACAGGTGTTAGTAGGTTTATGCATATCGCAGCAACAGCACTAGCCATTGTTTTTAATTGAAGGAGCCTTAGGCTTGTTATCCAAGCATTAATGGCAGGGAAAGCCCCTTATACTTAGGAAAAGCCACATATGAGGTGTTTCTGGGTGTTTCTCCCTCCTATCTGCTTCTTGATCAATTGTGGCATTTCTTTGTTGTTTAGACTCCAGTATTCCCGTAATTCTTTTGTTTTTTATGAGTTTAATAAAGAACCCTGTCTGGTCTCCTGTCCAAACATACCACATCATCGATCAGGAATGATTGCCTTTTACATCTGCCAGGTGACCTGTAAATGGAGAAAAACTGTTTCCACTGCAGTTTTGCGAAATATTCCTTTTTCAAATTGCCTGAAAAACCACTTCATGCCAGCGTAAATTTGTTTTTGTTTTTTTTTGCAATATATGGGAGTTTTTGCGAAATTGACTGGTTTCCATTGGAAATGCAGCTATTGATAGAATTTTCACCTTTGGATAAATTATACCTTTAAATCTCTTAGGAGTCTAAGGTACTGTACCTGGAACAGAGTAAAATCTTGTCTAGCTTGAACTCAGCCAGATACTGGATCACAGGACCAAGACAGCAGATAACCAGGCTCTCCAGACCCATACAGAGGGAGTAGGAATCTATTTAAATAGAAAATATAGATTTATTCACTGCAATACTGATGGATTACACATTACAAACACTATGCGTTGGGCTTTTAGCATACATTTGGACAGACTGTGAGTCAGTTCAGGTGTCAGTTCACTCCACTTTTTTTTGAAAATAGCCTCCTTTTCTAAGTCCTTAAGAGTTAAACTAGTCCTTAAGTTTCACTGTTTTTAAATCCATTTAGCCGATCTTTGTATCTGGCAGTAGCACTTTTAACATAGCTTAGCATACATCATTGAAACGGATTAGACCATTAGCATCGCGCTCAAAAATGACCAAAGAATTTCAATATTTTTCCTATTTAAATTTTGACACTTCTATATTTACATTACGTACTAAGACCAACGGAAAATAAAAAGTTGCGATTTTTTAGACTAAAATAATTAGGAACTATTTTCTCATTCCTGCGTAATAATAACGGAGCTTTGCTGCCGTGCCATGGGTGCAGCGATACAATGATATTACGCAGCGCCTGAAAGTAGTCCTCAGATCGGTAACTTCCAATGTGACCGGCACTAAGAAGTTTGTGTCGTTGCAGATAATGTAGAGTTGCAGCCGTCAAATTAGGTAGTGGATTTACCTGTGCGATTAGCCATTGTTCTGTGTGTTGTAAAGGGCTGTGGTAGTAAGTCGAATGTGTATTCTACCATAATGTTTCACAGAATACCAACGAAAAACAAGGAATGAAAGAATCAATGGTTGGCTGCTCTGAACATAGATATCAAAACGCCGGTAACTTAGATTTAATCAAGAAATTGTGTGTTTGGTCAAAGCATTTTGGACCAGATGACTATTTGGAAAACATGGACAGTGTTACCCGTGCCACGGTATGGCGTCTAAAGGATATGGCCAGACAGGACGAAGTGTATCATCACCCATGGTCCTAACTCCTTAGTATAACATTATTATTTTTAGCTAGCTTGAACGACCAGATTGAAAAAGCACTGCTGTTGTCTTTAGCTAACAATACCTGTGAATGCAATCACTGAGTGTGGGGTTTGCTCAACCATTTGGTTTATACAAAGGCCTATATAACATTAGTAGTTTTGTTGTGGCATTCTGGTGTATAATTGTGTATAATTGTATTAAAATAAACTTGTGGAATTGTCTGTATTGTTTATCTACAGTTTCAATGGTACAAAATACTAATGATGTTACGTTCTGTGCCGAGGCTTCGGAGCGTGTGCAGGGTTTTTTCCTGCATTTAAAATTATTTGGCGGCCGCCAAAACAAATGTTTGTCTTATTTGATCAGTTATTGTGATTAATGAGTGATGTAGATGACTGCAGCGCATGTTAACTGAGTGACAGAGAGAATGTGCAGATCGGGCGCACTCTGTCTTTTCTAAATAAGCACTGTTTTAGCATATTTCACACATTACGTTAATCAAAATCAAAAGGTCGGAAGAGCGAATCCATGTTGCACGTGGCGCATTCGGACACATTTTTTTTCTCCATGAATTACAACTGGGTGTGAATTGACTCTTCTCTGACTCACCAGTTCTAATCTGCTTTCCTCCACCCTTCTGCCCCAGTCTGTTCAGCCACATTTTCTTGCCTTTCACATTTCAAAAGCTCATCTTCAGTGTAACTGTTATTCTGGTTCAAATAGATACGGTTCAAGATCTGCACCAAAGTAAATATCTTCTGAATGTCTCTCACAAATGTCTCCATAGTTACAAGGCATGCTCTCTGGGCAAGCAGGTTGTCACGCTGGTTGTGTTGACGGAAGTTAGCCTATTTTCAGGCACTGCATAATATCATTGCGCCGCTGCACCCATGGGATGGCCGCAAAGCTCCGTGATTATTACGAAGGAATGAGAAAATAGTTCCTGGTCATATCGGTCTAAAAAAAAAAAAGTGCAACTTTTCATTTTCCGTTGGTCTTAGTACATGATGTAACTATAGAAGAGTCAAGTTTTAAATGGGAAAAATATTGAAAGTCTTTGGTCATCATTTTTGAGTGCAATGCTAATGGTCTAATCAGATTAAATGATGTATGCTAAGCTATGCTATAAGTGCTACCACTAGATACAAAGATCAGCTGAATGGATTCAGAAACGGTAAAACTCAACTGTTGAACTCTAAGGGACTTGGAAAATTAAGTAAACAACGCTTGAGGGGTTTTTTTTCACCTCACTCGCCGGAGTGAGTCAGTCATCACGTGCTGACGGCTGCTGGACATAGATCGCATTAAAAAAAATTATATAAATACTGTTCAGTTTCTCACACAAACCAATTGTTTCGTGTCATAAGAAATCACTGTGTCATCACGAGCTGCAGTGTTTAATATGGATTTTTGTCTGTGCATAAGTTTCTTACTCTCATACTCTCATTCTTTACCATTGACATGCATTATACGACTGACAGACTGCAATAATCTTCAATTGTGTTCTACTGAAGAAACAAAGTCACCTATATCTTGGATGCCCTGGGGGTAAGCAGATAAACATCATATTTTCATTTTTGGGTGAACTATCTCTAACAGTTGCTCAAGTGACGTAAACATGTTAAATAAAATGCTAAATCCATTAAATGTGAATTGAAACTACTTGAATCAATCTTCAGTGAATGATTATAAGATATAAACATTAAAAGTATTCAATGCTTGGTGTGTATGACTGAGAAACCTGTAATTAATTAAAAACACATACACAGTATTTTCCCCTTTAGGACTAACTTTGTGTTCATATTCAGTTGTAGATTTTTGCCAGGAATATTGTGAAAATGACCGGATTGTTACATCGTTTTCATTTTAAAGATATGGGGCCCTATTTTAACGATCTGAGTGTATGGTCTGAAGTGCATAGCGCAGGTGCACTTAGGTCTTGTCCGAAACTTTTTGCTAGTTTAAAGTCTTTGTGTGTGTGTGTGTGTGTGTAGTAACAAGCAGAGTGGACGTGCGTTGTGCACCCACCCATAGGCGCATATTACTAATGCGCCCTTTAAATAACACAAAATACTGCACCTTTTGACTTTAGACTAGGTTTTTGTTGGTTAATGGCGCAGTTCCCTTAAAATAGCAACACATCAACAATGCGCCTGAACACACCTTGCTTTCAGACCAGCATGGGTTTGTATGGGCAAACAGATAGGTGCAAGTGCATTTGCTATTTAAACAACATGGCACTGGACATGAAAATGATAACTGTGTCGGGATAAAACAAGCAAAAAACGTCCACGCCTGGCATCGCATTGCACTGGGTGTGTGATAGGGCACTTAGACTTGTCGCTTTTACATAGCATTTGAGATCCAACACAAGGCATCGGAGCCAGAGGAAACCTCAGTGATGGTGAGTGTCAATTGTGTGCCATTAATGGATTCTGAACAAGACAAAGAGGTGATTTAGTCCCAGTCTTGACATGAAAAGCCACCACCTTGTGTCCTACACATGTCCAGTCTAAAGGACAGCAGACATTGATCTGCCTCCCTTCTGCCTACAGGGAATGATTTTTCAATTAAACACACTGACCTCACATTAGTTTGGGCAGACGTCTCTATCCAAAAGACCAGCCAATGCTTCTTCATGACTGGAGGTCAGACATTAAGAGACGGTGATAAAGTAATTAGGAGACAAAGATAAATGAATTTACCCTTTTCCAGGCTTTCCACAGCTGGGTGAGGGGCATCTCTGTAGAAGTCTTTGATAATTCTCATCGCGGTTGGGTATTCAAACATGGCACTTTCTCGTTTCTCAATGCGAATTCGGTCATCTGCTTGGACACTGAGAGAGGAAACAGGAGGTTTACATGTGACAATGGGAAATCAGACCAGGTAAGACTTCTGGATGTGCAATATGACAAAAGGAAACTCAAGGGAGTTCCGGCATATTTTTGTAGTTTTTTGTGTACCATATTACACTACTGAGAACAATGAGGAAAATTCTGACATAATTTACTCACCCTAAAGTTGTCCCAAATCTGTATGAGTTTCTTTCTTCTGTTGAACACAAAAGAAGACATTTTGAAAAATGTTACCAGACAGTTGGCAGTAGCCACTGATTTCCATAGGTTTTTTTTTCCTACTATGGAAGTAGTCTGGTTACCAACATTCTTCAAGATATCTTATTTTAGAACAAATTTAGGGTGAATAAATGATGGCAGAATTGTCATTTTTGAGTGAACTATCCCTTTAACACACATGAGAAACCATATATGGTAACACTTTAAAATAACTACACCTTATGAAGCATTAGTTAAGCATTAGTAAATAGTCAATTCATCATTTATAAAGCATTAGTAGACATTAGTAAGCGGTTTATAACTGCAGTTCTTTACATTGCTGTTCTTGATTTATAAGCATATCTATTATGCGTTTAATATTTGTATTTTCATACTTTATTAATGATCAATTTATCATTTCTAAATTAAGTATTTGATTATTTACAAACCAGTTATTTAGGAGTTGTCAGCGGTTCATAAGATCATTTAGAAAGTGTAAGTAAATGATAAATAAACTAGCTAAATGTACATTTGGACATATTTAGACATATAGTAATAGTTACTCAGTGTTTTAATAAATGCTTTATTAACATGTATTCCTATTGTAGTTTATGATTAAATCAGGTAGTTATAAAACATTTCGTAGTTGTCAGTTAACTATTTTTGTGAGCTCATCTACAGTGAGGACTATGCATGCCTTGTAAAGCATTTAGAAAGGAGATTTAAAGGCTCAGTTCTCTTCTAAACAGAAAAAGGAAATGAACAATGCAGAGGATTAGACCATAGATATATTTATTTCAGGAGGTAAAAAAACTGCAACTGTACACTTGATATAAAATGAAAAAAAAAACAAACATCTGCAGTATCAAAAATAAAATAACAAGGAACTAAAAAAAATAAAATAACCAATGAAGTAAATAAAATTAATAAAATACGCAGCAACAATAATATACGAAAATAAATTAAGCAGCAAAACTAAAAAAAAGCAATAGAATGAAGAAAATAAGCAATATTTTGTTGTGGTAAGGCTTTCTTGTTTCTGTTAGTGTCGCAAAATCCATTTCAAGACTTACAATTAGCTGAGATAGAAAAACAAAGAATTTTACAGAGAACAATTGTTGTATTTTATTTATTTGTTTTATTCTGTAATCAGCTATGTTTATATTTGACAAAATAAAGACATTTTAATTTTCTGTCACTGCAGATGTTTTTTGTTTGTTTTTTCATTTTATATCAAGTGTACAGTTGCACAGTTTTGAGAGATGGAAAGAATTGTTATAACTTACATTTCATAAATTGTTTGATTATCTGTTGAGTATTTGTTTTTCTATCTCAGCTAATTGTAAGTCTTGAAATGGATTTTGCGACACTAAAAGAAACAAGAAAGCCTTACCACACCAAAATATTGCTTATTTTCTTCATTCTATTGCTTTTTTTTTAGTTTTGATACTTAATTTATTTTCGTAAATTATTGTTGGTGCTTATTTTATTAATTATATTTACTTTATTGCTTATTTTGTTATTTTTTGTTAATATTGTTGCTTATTTAGTTCCTTGTTATTTTATTTTTCATTTTATATCAAGTGTACAGTTGCAGTTTTTTTACCTCCTGAAATAAATATATCTATGGTCTAATCCTCTGCATTGTTCATTTCCTTTTTCTGTTTAGAAGAGAACTGAGCCTTTAAATCTCCTTTCTAAATGCTTTACAAGGCATGCATAGTCCTCACTGTAGATGAGCTCACAAAAATAGTTAACTGACAAATACTAAATGTTTTATGACTACCTGAATTAATCATAAACTACAATAGGAATACATGTTAATAAAGTATTTATTAACACACTGAGTAACTATTACTATATGTCTAAATAATAAGATGTCCAAATGTACATTCAGCTAGTTTATTAATCATTTACTTACACTTTCTAAATTATCTTATGAATCGCTGACAACTCCTAAATAACTGATTTGTAAATAATCAAATAATTTAGAAATGATAAATTGATCATTAATAAAAGAATGAAAATACAATTATTAAACGCATTATAGATATGCTTATAAATCAAGAACAAAGCATTTACAACTGTAGTTATAAACCGCTTACTAATGTCTACTAATGCTTTATAAATTATGAATTGACTATATATAATTCACCTCTTAAAAAAATTAAAGGAAACAACTGTTCAAACTGTCAACTCAAGGTGAGAAAACAAGTGTATTCTATGATTTAAAATGTTTTTTGTATTTCTAATCATGCTAAAATTGTGTACTATTTAGGAATTCAATATTTTAGGCTACTTATCAATTTCGTTGCGAATGCAGTCAGTGCGCACCCACGCGCTCTTCTGATTGGCTGTGAGTTTTGATTGATCGATCTCTGGTCGAGCAACTGCCATATGTAAACGCCGCCCTTGTGTGCAACTACTAAATAATGTTACTTAACATTTTTGTTACATAATAGAACTCATTCACAGAAGCAATGCATTCTGCTTTTGGTCTCAACCTGGAGCCTTCAATACCCGTGGATTCTCTCAGTGGATATAAGGTGCATATTAGTCTCTCGTACACACAGAAGCTTCACTAACAGTCCATTCACTTTTGCTTCACTACCATTCAACACCACAGATCTCTCAAGGACGAAGGTTTCTTTGTATCTCTGTGCTGTTGCTATGGTAACCAATGAACATATGTGGCTCATGCAAGCGTGCAACCTTTATCTTCCCAACGGTGTAATCGACTTGCCAGAAAAAAACAAATAGTAATCATTCATTTAAAATAGTATTGTGACATGGTTGCCTGCCTCAACAAATCTAACTATGCAAACACATTCACAAGAGAAAATCGCAAAGAAACATCTGTGAGAGCGAAACAACCAGAGAGATGTGAGAAAAAAAATATGAGCACATAAATATGGATATACGTAATCCTCTAAAAAAAAGTACTAATTAAAAAAAATTATAATACTTTTTTGTAATTAATTATGATTAAAAATTTTATATTGCAGTAATTTCACAGTTACTCTCCAAATTAATGTAGAAACAACTTAAAGACAGTATATTTGAAATATTTGTTGTAATGGCATCTTTTTATGAATGAAGGCCAGTATCACTGATAGTAATACAGCTACTGATGCCTCTATGAAATAGATTTTTTAAATATTAATGACAGACAATCAACATCCGCTTGTTAAGTCGTGACTCATGTAAGGACCGCTGTTTCTGGGTCCAAGCCTCATCTTTTTTCACTTGAGAATGCCATCGACGGGCGTTTATGAGTGCTATTTATTTATATTAAACATCAAACATTTTAAATAGTTAAACATTTTAAATACTTACAGTCTACACAACAGTCTCTGTGCTCACAGCGTCACAGACATTAATATTTTAATGATTTAAAAAAGATGAATCATTGTCTGGAGTTTTGGTATGGAGATAAACGTTATGATTATAATTTTTTGTAGTAGTAGTAGTAGTATTACACCACATTGTGTGTATATTAGCACCGTTTGTTGTTTTTCTTGTGGTATGAGATAGACCGTTTGGACCCGGAAGCGCTGCCATGTGACGTCAGACTTAACCGAATTACAGTATAATTAAAATTATAAATAATTTGTATAAAATATATTATTAAATTAAAAATATATAATTTGAGTGAACTTAAAACGATCTTCACATAAGTCATAATTACCTGTGGCCTTCCTACATGTTAGATATATACAGAAATTGAATAAAGTTATCAAACATTTTTCTTAACTGCATACATTAAATATAGATTAACCTTAACATTTTCTGTTACCTTTGTTCTTTGATTTACATTAAATGACAGATATTACAGCAACTGGTTTATTAGGCTGCTGTCACTAAGATCTGCCGAACATAACACGGATCTGACGTTCTGTCACACGCATCTCTTTTTCCTCATAACTCTTAAGTTCATTTAAGACATTATTTAACTAATTTAAGTATACTCGACAAAACGGGCATTTTGGCATAATTCTGTGTGTTATTGTTCATTCAAGCGTGAGAGAGTACTCAATTCTGGTGCGTGTCTGTGCACGTGATACTGGCGCACAATCTTTCTGTGCGGCGTGTGTTACTGAGGCCATGTCCTAAATGGCACTCTTAACCCTCACAGTCTTCCTCTGAGTCCGCACTTTCAGGACGTAATGCCGCTTTAACTGCCGGGAAGAAGTCCGCGGGCTCGGCAGAAGTGTGCATCGAGGGCGCATATCGACCTCAAAGGGGGCGCCTGTGAGCACCCTTCTGAGACCTAAAATGACAAATGGGACACCCAAGGGGGTAATCCAGCCCCCGGTAAGCGTACCTTCCATGGGGGCGGCCATTGCTAACCAAGCCATCACCTGCTGTTAGCATCCCATTGACTCCCATTCATTTTGGCAAAGCATTTGTGAAGCCACAAAACGCATAACCTTGAGGCAGATGGGCTACAACAGCAGAAGACCCCACCGGGTACCACTCATCTCCACTACAAATAGGAAAAAGAGGCTACAATTTGCACGAGCTCACCAAAATTGGTCAGTTGAAGACTGGAGAAATGTTGCCTAGTCTGATGAGTCTCAAGTTCTGTTGAGACATTCAGATGGTAGAGTCAGAATTTGGCGTAAACAGAATGAGAACATGGATCCATCATGCCTTGTTACCACTGTGCAGGCTGGTGGTGGTGGTGGTGTAATGTTGTGGGGGATGTTTTCTTGGCACACTTTAGGCCCCTTAGTGCCAATTGGGCATCGTTTAAAAACCACGGCCTACCTGAGCATTGTTTCTGACCATGTCCATCCCTTTATGACCACCATGTACCCATCCTCTGATGGCTACTTCCAGCAGGATAATGCACCATGTCACAAAGCTTGAATCATTTCATATTGGTTTCTTGAACATGACAATGAGTTAACTGTACTAAAATGGCCCCAGATCAGTCACCAGATCTCAACCCAATAGAGCATCTTTGGGATTTGGTGGAACAGGAGCTTCGTGCCCTGGGTGTGCATCCCACAAATCTCAATCAACTGCAAGATGCTATCCTATCATTATGGGTCAAAATTTCGAAAGAAAGCTTTCAGCACCTTGTTGAATCAATGCCACATAGAATTAAGGCTTTGAAGGCGAAAGGGGGTCAAACACAGTATTAGTATGGTATTCCTAATGATCCTTTAGGTGAGTGTATAATAGGCTCCATTACCTTGTATCTTACACTATCGCCCCGTAGGCGTTTTTGTAAAAAATAGGCTAACGATTGCGTCATAACCAACGCGACTCTGTCGCGCAGTAGAGAAATTACCGTATAGGCAGGAGGAGAAGCTCGCAGGCAATATTTTACTGTCTATGAGGCAATCGGGGGGACGTGGGGGCATAAATTCCGATAAAGGCAAGGGAGAGGCCCATAGAGACCCAAAAACATCAGGACAAGATATTTCAACAACGTGATTCAGATTTCAATCTGCACAACTATTAGAGGACTTACAACTGTCAGACAGATTGCGTACGTCACATCTAAGTCGTCAAGCTCAGTCTTAGTCTGCGCAGTACGCTCAGCCATCAGGAAGTGAGTGCTTCTAACTGACTTCAATTCTCTCCGTTTAAATCTATAGGATCGCTGTGTCCATTTCTTTGACTGTCTACACTCTCAGAAAAAAGGTACAGTGCTGTCACTGGGGCGGTACCCTAAGGTACAAAAGTGAAAAGGTACATCTTTGTACCTTACTCACCCCTAAATGGTACATATTAGTACCTTAAAGGTACATATCAGTACTTTAAGAGTGCATATTAGTACCTTAAAGGTACATATTAATACTTTAAAGGTACATATTAGTACCTTTTCGGTTTTGTACCTTAGGTACCGCCCAGTGACAGCAATGTACCTTTTTCTGACAGTGTATGGGGACACCCTGCAGGCTCGTGGACTTAACGGACACGCGCATAGCAGCCATTGTAAGTCCACAAGACCGAAAGTGCACATGAAGTGTGCCATTTGGGAAAGGGCCATAGACAGGACATTTACAACAGCGTGTTCTCTTTTGTCTCAACGTGCTTGAAAGCATTTGCACGAATAAAGGCCCGTTCACACCAAGGACGGTAACTAAAGATACAGTTCTAAAAATTGTTCTCAATATTAATGAATAGCAGAGTTCACACCACAGCTATAACGATAATGGCACAGAGAAGCGATATTGTTGGAATCACTTTCAGACTTTTTTTCTAACCCTAACGATAAAAACATTGGCAACCAATCAGAGTCCATCCTAATATATAACAACCTCGAGCATTTAAAGAAGCAGACAAGCCTGCACTTAGAATGAACATAACGATATCGCCCACTGGTGTGGATGCTAATAGAGGGTGCATTCCATTCGACAGGGTCCCTAAGCACTATTCACTGATCCCTACTTCCTGAGCACGGGATATCAGTCGCTCATTTGGATCGCCCTGCAACATCATCAAAGAAAGGCAACGACAGGGTAGCGCAGATTATGATATAACAAATTTATACTGTAATTTGCTTTGCTTTCAAATTTAAAACCATATAATAAGCAAATACATTTACAAAACACACAGTATGTATCTAAAAATATAATCAAAACATTGTCCATTATTTATGTTTTATTATGTTTTTTTAGTTTACATATATCTGTATTGACTATGAACAGATTTTAAGCTGCACCTGTCATTCAATTTGAAAATACATTTTGATTTGCTTAACTATGTATAAATGTATTCTTAATCAATGGTAGCAGTCTCTGCATTCTTTCCCAAGTGCAGCTGCAAAGTAAACATTCCTGAGGTAAATAAAGTAAAATATAAAAATATGACAGCCCTCAGCTGCTTCTCAACACTTTTAAATTGTTTACATATTCATAAAATATAATATGTTTGAATTTGTGATTGTAACAGTTATTGCCATAACCGTTCATAAATACTCAAATGCATACGTAAACTCCTCCACCACAGAGCTGTTTAAAAACTCCTCTAACGGCTCTGCTCCATCGTTAGTTCAGACAGGTGATGTGACGCGCAATGACATTTGGGTGATTTTTGCTCTCCACTTCCTGTGAAGTGATGTATCGATGTTCCCTTCTTCCCTACACCGTTTGCAGTACCCTTCGAACTGAACACGTTCGCTCCCATCGGATTTGAATCTCATTTAAGATGGCGGAATACCCTGTGAAGTCCACTTCGCAGCCCACCTACAGTCAAATGGAACTCACCCATAGTTATTTTTAAAGTTATCGTTCTTGGTGTGAACGGGCCTTAAGAGCGTGATATAACGCTAGCCAATGGATGACAGAAAAAAACTGATGCTGCGTTAAATATTTTTAAGGTGTTACCGTGGTAATTTTGACAGCACTAATAATATTTTTGCATACATTTTTGCTATACTTTAAACAGTGTGTATTTCAATATTTTTTTTGCCCCATAGGCTCCCACTGCTTGTACACTACTGTATTTATTTGCATTTACAAACTGAGAAATAAGGTAAAAAAAAATTCTGTGGTAACTGACAGCTAACCAACAGATGCTTTTGATGGAGTTTATTTAAGGACCAGCTAAAACCCTCACTGGAGAACATTAATTTCCCTCTATAGCTATCAAAGCCAAATCATTTGAGTCATTTAAAAGGGTAAATTATATAAAACATTTGATGCACGATTGTGTTTGCGTATGAAGAAATTAAAGTTGTTTGATCGATACAGCAGAGAGGAGCATTCAGAATCCATTTCAAGTAGCCAGTACACACTGGGATGAATTGATGGCAGTGGCACCTACAACACACCACCTGCAATTCTCCTGAGTGTCTCATTAACCCACAGCACAGCAACCACTCGGCAACAGTTGCTATGGGCCCTCCCGTACTATCAGACCCCTGAGAACTGAAGCGCAAATCACATGGTTAGCAGAGGAACCCAGAAATTTGTCTGTACAATATTCAAAGCAAGAAGAATGGAATGGGACAATGTAAATGGAGAAAAAAATTGAAGGAAGAAGTGATTTTAATAAACAATAAACTGATGATAAATTGGCCTTTATTTTGCCTCTCTCTTCAAAATCAGTAATTCAGAAATAAGAAAACAGGTTGTTTAAAAATTGAGACACTTTACGTGGTGGCATTTATGTCCATACTTATTTACTTGCATAAAAATACATAAAAACAAACATTAAGCACTGCTTGACTGAATGAAGATTTACAGACAGCACTTATGCAAACCTGCATAGTTCACCCACTCCATGTCTCGGGTTTAAGCTGCCTAACAAGAGTGCCCTTTAAAGCTTGTATGCAGACGTAAATGCCTACGCAGTGATTTGGCAGTTGTTCAGATCCATAGGTCAGAGTCTTTAACCTATCAACACTTTGATATAGAATTCGGCTTCAAGCTTCTTTTTTATCCAGATTTTATAGTAACAGTAATACAATATCAGAGGTTATATTAATGGCAAAACAATGACAGGACGATGGAGGAGAAGGACAGGCAGGAACCACGAGGCCAGACATGTCTGGTTATAAAACACAATGAGGTAAAATGAGGCAACGAGAAGCAGCTGAAGAGAGAGCATGACTTGAACACATAAACCAAAAGGGACAGTTGATTCGGCTAGAACGACTGAAGGTTAGGTGCTAGATATACTAACAGCTTGCACCAGCGCAAACCCAGTAAAAAAGTAGGATTTACTATAGACGCACAGTAAAAAAAACAAGCGCTGAAAAGGCTTGGACAGGGGTATTTTTCCATTTCAGACGCAAATTTTATGGGAGGAGAGTATTTAAATGAATCTCGTCAATTAACTGGTATTTGCACCGTTATTTAACTGCCAAAAAAGCATGCCTTAAACCAGACACTAATTTGAGCTGTTCTTTGTAGATTGCGTTGGTCATTATGGAAATGATCCGGCTGCGTCTGTTTTTTTATTTTTGAGCATTATCAGTAGATCATGCAAGACCTTTTCACACCCATCTGCACTTTTTTGTAACTGCGCTCTCACGCTAATTTGCCCTGTTTAGTAAACTGGCCCTGGTCCGTAATTTCTGCACTAATAAACTAAAAAGAATTGCAAAAACAATTTTCCCTGTCTGCCATTGGTCGAGCAAACAGTTCTGCCTCCAAACTCATTGCATAGGTATTGCTGTGCTGGGTTGGTCAGGATGCTCAAACGATCACAAAGCCTTACAATTCTTGGAAATACAAATGGCTTACTTATAAATATTTCTGCATATTAAGCTGGGATAGGAGAAAGCAGGAGGTACTGCAATTCAGAAAGACATTAGTGCACGTTAGAGACAGTAGAGAAAGATATAGATTGAGCAAGCGCAACAGTAAAATTCACAGATCTAAGACTTGTTGGGGAGGCATCACTCCTGACTGGAGTATGTGCCCCTCACTAATCTAATACCTTCCATCTAGTACCTTAAAGCATTGCCCTTTGCAACAGTGATCACGGTCACAGTGAGTCAAAATAAATCAACAACATCCATCTTGTTTAACAAACAAAACAAGAGGAGTTGCCTGTCAACTGAGCAGTGTCTCTCGCAGGACTGCAACGGCCATTTCTCTTTTTCTTAAGAAATGACTAGACTTGGCCATGTGATGATCAATGATCACCAGTCGGGACTCCCAGCGAGTAAAGAACGCAAGCCAGAACCTTCAAAACAGCTTGCTTGCTCATTGACTCATGACTTAATGTTACAGTTGACAGCAATGCCATTGAAGATTGTGTAGAACCCAATTCATGACCCACATGCCTTTCTACAGTTAGGACTGAGTGCGATGCTTGGGCTTTCTATATATTTGTGATGGTGAAAAATCAATACTGTTCTGTGCTAGACACACCGGATTTCTTTTTTTATATGTAGCACTAAATGCCAGCCAATTCCCCATTGTCCCCCGGTGTAATACCACATGCTTTTAAGTTTTGTTTGAAGGGGTCCTTCCTTCCTTCTGCCACTTTCTTTTGCCAGGAGCTCTGATGGCACAGAGTAACTGTCGCTGATGGAGAACTTGTTGAGGACCCATTGCAGTTGTCGCCTTGCCAGAGTTTCTTCAATCTCAACAGTGTTATCATGTTCAAGGATCTTGGTGTTGGGCAGTTATTCTCTCCAAGTAATACCTAGAATTTTCTGGAGAACCCTGATGTCAAAACATTAGGAACCAACAAGAATATGAAGAACAACATCACAAGAGGAGTTATGACTACCAGCCTGGACTCCGACTGTGCATCTGAAATCTCATTCTGTCTGCTGAATAGGTACTACATTTGATGAGGAACGAACTTTTGTGAGTTTTTTTGTGAGAACTTTGTGACAGTTTCTGACTTTGTCAGTTTGTTCTTTATAGTATCAATTTGTGTAGTATAAAAACATTCTGGATGTACTACATACACCAAGTCATCCAGGAAAATTTTGCATCCTGTTTTATAAATATTAAGGTATATTCGGATGCAGGGCCAGCAAGTAAAGAATCTGTTTTACAACTATACTGATCTGTCACAAGTTAACACCTGTAACTGCTTACTGATCTTATTCTATGCCAACAACAGGCAGTTAACAAACAACAAACAACAGGCAAAGTGACAACCTAACAGCAAAGTTCACCAAGCAAGGTGGTGTGGAGGCCTCCATAACTTTAAGATTACTGAAGTGTAGTCTCCAATTTAACCACCACTTTAAGTTTGAGGACCGCACTCCACTGGATCTGCTGAGTGCCCATGACCACGACAGCTGACCTCAGAAAAAGGCAGCTTGATCTGGCCAAGGTTTCTTTTCCGGAAGAAAGATCTTGATTCAAGAAGCTGCTTGAGAAGTGCAACAAAAAACAGTAAGAGGGAATGTGCCAACTGAAGGAATAGTTAATGTTACGCTGACCTATTTTAACAGACTTCTTTTAGAACAAGGGCGTCCAATCCTGCTCCTGGAGGGCTACTTTCCTGTAGATTTCAGTTCCAAACCTGCTTCAACACACCTGCCTGTAATTACTCAATAAGTAATCCTGAACACCTTGACTGTATCCGAAATTTCCCCTCTATACCCTTAAAAATTTTACTATTTGAGGGGACAGCCATTAGTAGCAGTAGCCATTAGTAGCCAGCAGTCATGTCACCCTATAGCCCAAGACTGGTTTCCCACTGAAGCTAAGCAGGGCTGAGTCTGGTCAGTACCTGGATGGGAGATCTCCAGGGAAAACTAGGTATCTGCTGGTAAAGGTGTTAGTGAGGCCAGCAGGGGGTGCTCACCCTGTGGTCTGTGAGGGTCCTAACACCCCAGTATAGTGATGGGGACACTTTACTCTCAATAAGCACTGTCCTTCGGATGAGACGTTAAACCGAGGTCCTGACTCTCTGTGGTCATTAAAAATCCCAGGATGTCCTTCGGAAAAAGAGTAGGGGTATAACCCTGGCATCCTGGCCAAATTTGTCCATTGGCCTCTGTCCATCATGGCCTTCTAATCATCTCCCTATCCTGATTGGCTTCATCCCTCTGTCTCCTCTCCACCAATCAGCTGGTGTGTGGTGGGTGTTCTGGCGCCGCATCATCCAGGTGGATGCTGCACATTAGTGATGGTTGAGGAGATTCCCTCCTTCTATATGTAAAGCGCTTGGAGTTCCCAGAAAAGCGTTATATAAATTTAACAAATTATTATTATCATTATTAGTAGTAGTGGTGTCCGAAACCATAGTGCACTCAATGAATCCCATAATGCACCGTAATAATGAGTTTACAACGGATGTCAACGGCGAGAGAATACACATAATGACCAGAAGATGGCACCCGCAGCTGAATCATGCATCCATACATTTTCCAAACCGCTGGTCCAATGTGGGTACAACATAATATCATACAGAAATCCTTTTTTAATTGATTATTAAATTGTATAACTAAGGTTTATACATGCTAGTTTCAATGACTACTGGAGCTGAAGTTTCAAATTATTATTAAACAGCAACCCCAAACTATGCAAAAGCGCCAGCCCTTCCTTTGAGTGAACTATATTAGTGGAGTAATGAGGGGAATAGTGAATGAGGGTGTGGCAAGGTGGACGAACGAGCGACATGGGAGGAGCGAGTGGAGACCGGTGTGTGAGTGTTAATGAACGTCACCTGTGGCGAGGCACACCGGTCTCGAAGTCCTCTCATGAGACATAAAGAGGCGAGTTCAGGAGAGGACGAGAGAGGACCAGGCCTGGATTTTATGTTGAGTTTTGTTTATGTTTTGGTATGTGTGTGCGGGCAGTCGTCCGTGAGGGGCTGCCCGCGATTTACTGTTTTGTTTATTTATTTTGAAATTAAAATCTTTTGAACGTTTAAAAAAAAAAAAAAAAAAAAATTCTGGTCCGGCTCCCTGACACACTGCCGCTCAGTCCTCAGCCAGCTGAGAGGCTCTTCCTCGCGGTGCCATGCGATGGTACTGGACGCTCAATGGACGGCTCGATCCTCCTCCGCCCCTGGCGGCCGGGCGTGGCTCCTCCGCTGAGGGCAGCCGGCAGCTCCTCCCGCGCTCCCTGCTCCTCCCCATTATGGCGGATGGCAGCAGGCTCCGGCCCACGGCGAACGTCGGCGACTCCTCCGCTCCTCCAGGACGGCCGCCACCCCACCTCAACCCAGGGCACGGCAGTGAAGTCTCCGTCCCCATCGATCTTCCGCCGCTCCAGCACCATCGCCTCGGGCAGCCACTCGCGGTCTCTCTTCACCCGCGCTGCCCGACCTCCTCAGCACCGCGATCCCCCTCAGCAGCGAGGGCTCTCCGACAGCATGTCCCTCCTTCCTCCCGGGTTTTGGCACCAGTGTAGTAAAGCTCGTGGAAGGAAGGAGGCGGGAACCGGCGAACGTTCAAAAGATTTTAATTTCAAAATAAATAAACAAAACAAAAGTAAATCGCGGGCAGCCCCTCACGGACGACTGCCCGCACACATATACCAAAACATAAACAAAACTCAACATAAAATCCAGGCCTGGTCCTCTCTCGTCCTCTCCTGAACTCGCCCGTCCTTTTATGTCTCCGAGCTCCCTCATGAGAGGACTTCGAGACCAGTGTGCCTCGCTACAGGTGACGTTCATTAACACTCACACACCGGTCTCCACTCGCTCCTCCCATGTCGCTCGTTCGTCCACCTCGCCACAGAGGGTATAGGGGAATTTTGAACACAGCTCTTGATTAGTTGGTTTGAAGGTCCTTCAGATGACAAAAGCAAGATGAATGTTTCGGTTCAAATGTCCCTTAAATTAATTTAACATTAAAAGTTGTCAAGGTGCTCATGACCCTCAAAGAGACACTCTTTTGGGTTTAAGTATTGTTTTAGGTGTCCACTGGGGGAAATAAGCACATCCACATCTTGGTTGATCATGGATCCTGGCCATTCCAAAAAGTGAATTCACAGAACATTACCATGTAACTGACGCCGCTGTAAAATTTGGGTGGCCCAGGCCAAGATTGAACACTAGCTGTGATCTCAGATATGTTTTGGAGGAACTTTGAATCACCTGATCACCTGTGTGAAAAAATAATCACCCTTATTTGTCAAAGAAGTGTTACCTATGATTCCAGGCTAGAAAAACAGAAACAACTTCAACCCTTTATCTTACATGTGAAAACATTAAAGAGCGGATTAGGGTTTGTCTGAAGAAACAATCCTCTAAAGATGTTCATCAGTCTCAAGCTGTGCCAATAAAGAAAGCCAAAGTGTTTCTGACTGCTTTGCAGGTGTGCTATTATGTGCTAAAATGCAGATTTGTCTTCAGAACAAACCACATTTTACTCCAGTCGGTTGGGAAATCCAAGGACAATAGAGTAATGCATTATTTTGTGGTGCTCCAAGACTTACTCAAGGATAAATGTGGTTGGTTCAGCCAGTGGAAAAGATGTTTAGCAGTCTTAGATGGACACACAAAGATTAGTTCTGCTGGGGTTTAGGGGGATTTTTGCAGGATTCTTTACACCTGCATGTGAAATACATAACGGTTTTAATAAAATTATGAATTCAATCTAGGTACTAAATCATCACAGATAAAATTTCCCCCAGTGCTATCCTCAACCATTTCTTTCACAGCAAAACCACAAAAACATGATCCTGTATCAGTAAATAGCTGTGTACAACACTTTAACACAAATACTTCAACTGAGTGATGAAGCACCAGCAACAGTTCACCCCTAATGAATATCATCCATTCTACTTTGCCATGTTAAAGCAGCACTAGGTAACTTTTCAACCTTCATATTATAATTTTAAGACTCTTGTGATGATACATCGACTTACAATAGGTTGAATGACACATCTGCCATAGCCTGACGGGGTCTGTATCGTTTTTTAATAGTACTTTTAAACTTCGGGTTTCGGGTAGTAACCCTAGAAAAAAAAGAACTACAAAATTTGACTGTTTTACGGCATATACGTCACTTCCACCATCACCCCCACTTCCTTAAAATCGGACGTGCGAGCCCAGCTATCCTTTGTTTGCCGAATGCTATAGTCATGGCCAAGGCAGCACAGAAAAAGAAGAAAGCAAAGGTTTTGTCGGAGGAATGCAAAAAGAGGAAACGAGAAAGTGATCGGTTTAAAGGCAGGACGAGGATCAACATTTGGCCAGGGGTGCCCGACCGATGCTGACTTGGCTGTCATGCGCACAAAATCATATTTTAGGATACCTAACATGTCTGTGATATTTGTTTATTCTTCTTGCCTCAAGCTATAATGCAAATCGATTTTTCAGATTTGCAGATTCATCTATGGTAGCTTGATATTATAATATTGACGATATATGGTTATTACCTACCACTCAAACATTGAATTGAAGTATCATATAGATTCTGTAAAACGGTAACCAATAGACTAGACTATAATGACGCTGACTTGTAAACGCGAGCATCGTGATCATTTGGCGTTTGAAAAAAACAAAACAAAAAACATGAAAATATATTCATATGACATTCTTAAACATATGCCACTGCACCTGGGATGAAGACGTTTCACACGTGACGCAAGCAGAACACCTGCATGTGAACTCCTGCAGTGTTCAGGGCTATCATGGTTGTCATGTCAACAAATGCATGTGCGCATCCCCTGATGTAGGATGACAGTTTACGATAGTAGTAGACGACAATACTGTTTCTCAACTGTAGGGGGACCCCGAGAGCAAAAGTTACCTAGTGCTGCTTTAAGCAACCTTGTCTACATGACCACAGGCATTGAAACAGCCAAACAAATCAGGGTGGGTCTTTAAAGGAAGTTCAAGACTTGCAACACACCCCCAGGGATTCTTCTCAGTTTGAGGTATCCTACTATGGCACTAAATACAGGTCCTTCTAAAAAAATTAGCATATTGTGATAAAAGTACATTATTTTCCATAATGTAATGATAAAAATGTAACTTTCATATATTTTAGATTCATTGCACACCAACTGAAATATTTCAGGTCTTTTATTGTTTTAATACTGATGATTTTGGCATACAGCTCATGAAAACCCAAAATTCGCAAAAAATTAGCATATCATGAAAAGGTTCTCTAAACGAGCTATTAACCTAATCATCTGAATCAACTAATTAACTCTAAACACCTGCAAAAGATTCCTGAGGCTTTTAAAAACTCCCAGCCTGGTTCATTACTAAAAACCACAATCATGGGTAAGACTGCCGACCTGACTGCTGTCCAGAAGGCCATCATTGACACCCTCAAGCGAGAGGGTAAGACACAGAAAGAAATTTCTGAACGAATAGGCTGTTCCCAGAGTGCTGTATCAAGGCACCTCAGTGGGAAGTCTGTGGGAAGGAAAAAGTGTGGCAAAAAACACTGCACAACGAGAAGAGGTGACGGGACTCTGAGGAAGATTGTGGAGAAGGACCGATTCCAGACCTTGGGGGACCTGCGGAAGCAGTGGACTGAGTCTGGAGTAGAAACATCCAGAGCCACCGTGCACAGGTGTGTGCAGGAAATGGGCTACATGTGCCGCATTTTGAACCAGAAACAGCAGCAGAAGCGCCGACCTGGGCTACAGAGAAGCAGCACTGGACTGTTGCTCAGTGGACCAAAGTACTTTTTTTGGATGAAAGCAAATTTTGCATGTCATTCGGAAATCAAGGTGCCAGAGTCTGGAGGAAGACTGGGGAGAAGGAAATGCCAAAATGCCTGAAGTCCATTGTCAAGTACACACAGTCAGTGATAGTCCGGGGTGCCATGTCAGCTGCTGGTGTTGGTCCACTGTGTTTTATCAAGGGCAGGGTCAATGCAGCTAGCTATCAGGAGATTTTGGAGCACTTCATGCTTCCATCTGCTGAAAAGCTTTATGGAGATGAAGATTTCATTTTTCAGCACGACCTGGCACCTGCTCACAGTGCCAAAACCACAGGTAAATGGTTTACTGACCATGGTATTACTGTGCTCAATTGGCCTGCCAACTCTCCTGACCTGAACCCCATAGAGAATCTGTGGGATATTGTGAAGAGAAAGTTGAGAGACGCAAGACCCAACACTCTGGATGAACTTAAGGCCGCTATCGAAGCATCCTGAGCCTCCATAACACCTCAGCAGTGCCACAGGCTGATTGCCTCCATGCCACGCCGCATTGAAGCAGTCATTTCTGCAAAAGGATTCCCGACCAAGTATTGAGTGCATAACTGAACATAATTATTTGAAGGTTGACTTTTTTTGTATTAAAAACACTTTTCTTTTATTGGTCGGATGAAATATGCTAATTTTTTGAGATAGGAATTTTGGGTTTTCATGAGCTGTATGCCAAAATCATCAGTATTAAAACAATAAAAGACCTGAAATATTTCAGTTGGTGTGCAATGAATGTAAAATATATGCAATTTTTTTTAGAAGGACCTGTACATAGAAGCAAAAAAGTGCACTTCAGTAGGATAGAATACACATCATTTGCAGTCAGTGTATGTCTACTGTCTATATGTACATAAAAATAAATAGGATGGATTGTTGATGGATTGTTGTGGCTTAGCAATTTGCACAGATGCTCTAATACATTGAGCTGTGCTGCTCAGGTGGACATCATGAGTTTGAAAATGAGTATTTTCAAATCTTTGAATGTTTCCAACCTGTGATGTCAGTTAAGAGGTGACAGTCATTTAGTGACATCTAGTGGCGACAGTGGATTATTGCTTGTCACTAAGTAAGCGATTGCACAATTCACAATTCAAAACATTAACATTAAATAATATCTAACAAATCATATTAAATAATGATTAAACTGGGCAATCAACTAACAGGATGATATTGAGAATAACCAATGATAATGTAGGGATTATTACCTATAGATAACGTACATGTTTCATATGAATGTCACTTAATTTTGTCTCAATGTTTTATAGTCCATCAATAAACCATAATTCCTTCAAAGAGCAACTTGGAGTGGTGTCTTTGATACTGCGCAGCTAAGGAAAGGGAAGCACTAAAGATTCTAGCGTGCATTTTGGCAGTGATAGTGTTTTCTTGGACGGGACGTCATGCCCACAGTTTGGTTAAAATCCACCTTGCATACCTCACGTGACAAAAGACATGTGGTTATTTGGACAGGCCCACAATATATAAACTAGTATACAGCTTTCACTTACTCACCAAAAGTATATTAAAGAAAATCAGAAAAAAACTAAAGAACAAATAAATAAAAACTACACAATAAAAATAACTGCATCAATTACATGGCTAGTGTTTTCTATCAGGTCCACTAACTAAAGTTGCATAATATACATTGGCTGCTACAATTATTTTAGCAATCAATTGTCAGTTATTTCATCCATCAATTGGACAATCTGATTAAACATTATTTTCTGTTTTATATGAAAAACACTATTCCAGTGCAAACTGATAGCACACTGACAACAAATATAGTGATTGTATCTATTTTGACTATGCTATGCCATGAATTCTTGTATGCCATAATTTTTTTATTGTTATGTGCAAAAAGTATTTTAAAAATAAACCTTACATCATAAAAAACATCAGCTTATAAGATGTTCTGAAGAAGAATGGCAGTTTAAACCACTTCATTGATAGTAAAGAAAAACAAGCACAAACTAAGTGTTAACTGGTAAGAAGTAAAATGCAGAAATAAATACTACAATAGCACCTTAGATAGAATGCAGTGTTGTTTCAAGTGTTTAATATAAAGCATCCTCATTTTTTGCGTAGCTCGGATTGTTTACTCTTAATGCAGCAGATTTTCAGGTGCGTTTTGTACATGAAAAAGCGCTATTCACTGAATCACTGCTGTAAAATAATGTGACTGGAGGAGAATTTCTGTGCAAAGCATGCAGGCACAACTAACACTAGTTGTTGATTATTTTCATTACTGATTATGCAACGTGTTGTTGCAGCCCTATTATAAATCATCTACAATGCAGCATCACACAAACATATTCAATCACAATAAGATGGACAAAATATGCCGGCACAACATGAACATTTACCTGGACAGAGCAATGTTGCGTAATAACCTCTCAGTCGTCTCCGAGAGGTCTGAAGGGACCAGGATCTCTACAGGTTGTATTTTAAGTACCCTGGACTCCAGCTCTGAATGGGCCATATTATCTTTAAAGCAGTCCACCATCACATCCCCGATGCTTGGCTGGACCACCTGAACTCAAAAGAGAAGACAGGGTTGTAGTATTAAGCATTAAATGTTAGGAATATATGAGATTGTCTTAACCAACTGAAACTCTCTGTTGTATTACAACTGACCAGACACACCAAGTCATGGGCAGCAGTAAGCAAACCCTGGGCTGTCGTGAGCGTCATGTGTTCCACACGTCGACTGTACTGTAGTCGGGCTTATGTTAACCTGATTCAGCATGTTGAATTGGCGTCGGGGTCGTTGGTGAGAGAGATTGCTCTGATTGGCTGTTTAGTTTAGCGAACAATTCAGTGTACGAGAATAAAAGTGACATTGATGAAAGCGAGCAAAGAAGTCAAGACGGCACAGACAGAAGGCTGTTCTAACTTTACGTCATCTACCCTAAGCATTCCAATGCACTAATAATTCATAATAACATGAGTTGCCTGGAATAAATTTAGTGATCTGCATGAATGATATTTAAAATGGTATGCACTTCTTTGTTTACGGTTTGTATAGCTGCAGTCCTAGTTTAAGTTTCCCTTTTTAAATGACGAATATAGACTATTGATACCTGCTAATATGGACAGCTATTTCCTTACATGCAGACGCAAAACGCACATGCTAGCTGGCAGTCAGCTGTAGTCTTTGCTGTGAGTTCAAGCGCAGGAGGAGACAACAGAGTCAGCTTTTAACGCTGCTAGTTCTTTGACGTCGGCTTGATGTGTCACGGACTTAAAGCTCACCAAACATTACCAATTACCACAAGGATTTCTTACCACAATCCCTACGGTCAGCTCCTTGCTCTGTTTATCAAAACTCTCGCTCACACACATTAGATAGTTGTTACCACTGTCCTGCACCACATCTTCAGCCTGCTCCAAATCTCCCAGCTTCAGAAGAGGATTCACATCTGAGAACAAGGCAATGAATTCATTCATTTTGGGTTCTGCAGGTTACCAATAAAAAAATCTAAAAAAATAAAATATATACCCTTCAAAAGGGTGGACTCACTTTTTTGAAAGAAATTAATATTTTTGAGCAGGGATGCACTAAATTGATCAAAATTGTTCCATTCTATTTCAAATAATTATGTTCTTTTGAACTTTCTATTCATGAACGAATCCTAAAAAATGTGTCACAATTTGGACAAAAATATCAAGCAGCACTGTTTTCAACATCGATAAGTATTATGTGCAGTGTTGCCAGATGGGCGGTTTTGAATTCGATTGCACGGGTCAAAATTGAGTGAGTCGACAAAATTTGTGCTGGTTTTTGGGTTTCAATTTTATAGGCTAACTGGCTAACAAGCAAAATGCAATTGGCATGTAGTCCATCTAATCAAGTCATGACATTACAAAACACACACACCCACTGCAGAGTAGGATTGTGTTGGTGTTGACGTCACAAACGAGCCCACACTTTTAGCCAATCAAGAGCAATAGTAGGCAGACGTGATGATTTCGAACATGAGTGTAGCTGTATATTCAAGTGATCGCTAAACCAAAGTGGCATAAATATAAGTTGTAGCTACAGTAAATGGTGGGAGAGTGGCTCTTTGTAAGTATAACTGTAACTCTGAGAGCACTGTTGAATAACTTAATTGAAATATGGGAATATGGGATGACTCCTGTCCATAGTCATGTGCACACTGGCCTGATAATACAACTTTTAAACCGTCTAGACTGCACTCTGTATACTCATCCGCCCACAATAGATGCTGAAAGAGGTTTGAATTTGTTTACTTTTATTTAGTCATCATTATTTAGTTTTAAGGAGGTAAATGCCCTTATAAACCTTGATTGCCATGACAACAGAATTATATCACATTCTTTTGGCAGAGAATGTTTTGTGCAGGTTTTGGATAGCTTTTGGGCTGGAAACCCAATCTGGCAACACTGCTTAAGTGACACAGAAGACTTTGTCATTAATCTTTGCCATCACAGGAATAAATTATTAGTTATCAGTAAGTATCAATAAGTTATCAATATTACGGTTTTTGCTATATTTTTGATCAAATAAATGCAACCTTAGTGCACTCCAAAAAAATTAAGAAATCTTTCCAACCCCCAACTTTTAAACAGAAGTGTGTGTCACCCATCAAACAGTTGAAAACTGTAAAATGCATCTAAGAATCTGGTCAACAACAGATATTGAAACAATACCTTCTCCCACAAGCGTGGATTTGGTGTAAAGTGCATGCAGTTGCCGTGTGAAAAGAGAACTCTTGTTGGTGCCGGAGGCCTTGATGGCTGAAGTTTCGGTCTGCTTCACTACACCAACCTAGAAAATTAGGCATGAAAACACTTTTACACTGACCCGAGATCATAGAAAACAATAACAAAAGGGAGAACATAAGGAGTTATAAATAGAACATTAGTGACCTTGTAGCCCTGAGAGACCAGTCGGCGAACATGCACAAACAGGCGATGAGTAGGGATGCTGGCCGTCATGAAGTTGTGGTCCAGATGACAAGTGATATTGAGTTCCTTTGCAGCGATCTGCAAAACAAATTTGATACTTAAGGGGGAAAAAAACTAATCTGGTCCCAGTTTCACAGACAAGTTAAGCCAGAAGTAGGCTATAGTTAAGGACATTTAAGTAGCTTTTATAAATATGCCTTAGAAAAAAAAAAGACTGGTGTGCATCTTGAGACAAAACAATGGCACTGACATATTTTAAGATATGTCAGCACAAGCTGCTTTCAGTTAAAACAGCTCAAACATTCATTTTAATCTGGCACTACGCTTAAGCCTTGACTGTGAAACCAGGCACTGGTCTCTTAACGTTTACTTTGCACACCACAACTCTTTTATTGTCAAACATTATGACAACAGATCAGTGCCACTACATTAAAAAAAATATAAAGCAATTGTGTCTCTTCAGAAGATTTGGATTAAACTGCACAAATTATATTACTTTTTTAACAACCTCCTATCTATCTATATATCTATCTCTCTATCTATCTATCTTTTATTAGCATAATCCGGGCTTGACATTAACTTTTTTGCTCACCAGCCACTGTGGCTAGTGGTTTTCCAAAGTTACTAGCCACTCAGCATTTTCACTGACCACATTTTTGCTGTTTGGAAATTACATTTTATATGATTTAAGTTGACTTTGGCATGCTTAAATTACTTGATTTTGAGTCATTTTACTTTTTAAGAGTTAAAACCATTTCAAACTTTCAAATGTAGATTAACCAGTAAAACAAGAGTACATTGTATATCATCTTAGCTGGTATGAACGTGTGGGCAATAAGAGCCCCACATGAAAAAATACTATAGTATATTATAGTAAAACAATGTTTTTGAACCATACCATAGTAAATATACTACAGTAAATTAACAGTATAGTAAATACTGTAATATACTACAATATACTACTATTTACTGTAGTATGATTCAAAAACACTATCGTATTTACTAGAGTAATTTTACTATAATATACTATAGTATTTTTTCTTGAGGGGCATAGGCTAATAAGATAAAATTTAATATGATATGAGTTATTTTTGTTAGGCTAAAGAAGCAAATTACAAAAACAATAGTACATTTTTCAGATACAGTAGGTTTATTTAATATGTATACATTTATTTAACATCTGTAGTTGTTTGATTAACATTAATGACAGACGGGTATTTAATTGGGCTGCTGAATGCATGGACGCAATATTCTGACACATATCCAGTTATTTCCCACCTGTTTATGTACACTTAAGCCATAACCGACTGTGTTCACAAGAGATACTCCATGGATATTTTGACATCAGTGTGTTCATGTATTTCACTATTCAGGCGCAAGGAGAAAGAATGCACGTGAGCCAGGGAGAGAGTGCGCGAGAGAGAGCACTTCTGTTGTGTGTCATTCAGCGCGATTCCGCCTATCCTGCTTTCACTAACTGCAAGTTAATCGATAAAGAATTGTAATTGAATTGTAATTTTGTGATACGACGGTCTTGGAATTTAATTTGGCTGTACGCTGAAATTATATTCAGCCCACCAAAGTGACTAGTGGGAGCGGCTGCCTACCCGCCACAGCTGAAATCTACCCGCATTTGGCGGGTTGGCGGGTGTTAATGTCAAGCCCTGAGCGTAATGTATCACGTAATGTCTGATAATTGTGATGGGCTGCTCTAGTTCTTACCTCTGCATCCTCACCAAAGAACCTGTACTTATAGCCACACTCAACACAAAGCACTGTGTCCACATGTTGCTTCTTGATCTCTATGTACTGTTCCTCTAGAGGAGTGTATATGGATTTGGTTCTCCTGTTGGGAACGGCAGGCTCTTCTGAACATTTTTTGCTGATCACAGTATTCTTAGAAAACTGACTAAAGGAAAACTCCTGAAAACAGAAAGATGGAAAACATCATGAGTCTTCATTACTTTGACTATGTGATTAGTTGAGCCTTTTGCATTTTCATTTCTAGACAAATCAAGGAGTTTATAAATGCATAACCTGCAATTATAGAAGTTAAGACCAAGAACACTCTTTCAATGGGCAACTCTGAAACATACAAGTACTGCTTATAAAATCAAACCTGTTTAATCTTAACAGGCTCTTCATTGACCCCTCCCACCAACTCAGATGAGCTGTTTTTCATGATAGTATCGTGTTGCTGCATGGCAGATCGATTAGCTTTTCCTGAAGGCTCCACCTCCATCTTCATACCCTGATCGGAGACTCGGCTCTCTGAGTTCCCAGGGCAGCTGAAATCTTTAAGCCTCGTCAGGGTGGCATGGCTGACACTGGCTCTAGGGGACACCATCTTATCTGTTGCACATACGAGAGAAGGATAATAAATATGTCAGCAAGAATAGTGACGCATTATCTTATGTTTATCATGTACTGTACTTGTGTTATGACCAATGTTAAATGGTCTCTTAATTTTTTCCAAAGCTGTATATAAAAGTAAATAAATAACATAAAAAAGTCTTAAGTGTTAAGCTCTGCCAGAAAATAATTTTTTACATGTTATGAGATCAGCATAAACAAGCAGTGTCAGTACATCTTATGTTGATCATGTATTGTGTTTGTACACTATTATATTAAAAAAAGTTATGTTTTGAACATTGTTTAGTGAAGTGTGTTTAAAAAATTCATAGCTTTTAGGTTACAATTATAGCTGCGATAATTACACATTTAAATGTGTTTATTTTGTAAAGAACATGAACTTTTCTTTCATTTGTTATAATAGTGTAGTTCCCAATAATGCGCTATATAAAATTACGTATTATTATTATTTCTGACGTGAACGTGAAACTTTCAGACATAAAAAATTGGCTAAAACAATATATATTAAAATAATGGCGAAAAGGTCAATTTCAAATCTGAAGAGTTGTTGAGCCCTGCTTAATGTAAATGCCAGAAAACATGTTTACATCATATGAGATGAGCATAAACAAGCTACTTTAAAAGAAAATGAGCAATGCAGTTGCACAAATCAGCTGACAACAGCAAAAGCTCCAATAAACATAATGAAAATAATGACATGCATGGTGAATATCCTTACAGGTGCTGGGGGTCACCGTGCCCTCCTCCTCCACATCGTGAATGAGTTTGGGTCGTTTCTCTGAGGACATTCCTCCATCAGATAACCTCTTCTAAATCAGAACAGGTTAATATTTCAGTCGGTGCTGCTTTGAAACAGCAAACGCCTCGTGCATGCGATGTATAACTTGGTATTGTTGACATGGCTCTATAATAGTACAGCAGATTCCGTACGAAGTAAACAAGCTGTTTGTTCTGAATACAAAGCTCTTACCTTTCCTCTGCCCTCATGGCCTCGGTCTTTGCAGTTAATCCCGGGTTGGTCAATTGGTTGAGATTGATCGCTTGCACTTGTAAAAAATCTGCTGATAGTTGTCTGAGTGCGGGACTTTTTGGAGGATTTGGATGCAAGCACACGTTTGGCAGATGTATGCATTTTTTACAGTATTATCTGATTATTAACACATGGCCTGCAAGACTTACTTTGATGTTTGAAAACAGGCCCACACTCTGATGATTAAAAATCGTCTCTTTCTAGAGAAGGGACTAGTACAGCTGATCATGTTGGCGCGCGAGTGATGTACGTCCCATTCTCGCGCACGCGAATTTACTACTCTACTGCAGAGGGTGGAAAATGCGCTGCATATGCGCATTTACTGCTGTAGTGCAGCGGAGAAAGCGGCGTTAGATATGCGCAGTCCACGATTTTTTACAGTCTATGTTCGTAATCACAAATTAACATACTGATTTAAATCAATAAACACATTAACCATGGTTCAGCAGTGGCTTGCTGCGATTGTACAACAACATTGACAAAACATACCATAAATAGTTTATTAACCTTTGCTAACTATTATCGTAAACGTGTTTATTATCTAACGTCTCTATATTATATATAAAGTTGTTGGATATATAAGTATATCCCATATATATACTTTATATATATACTAGGCTATCAAATATCAACCGTTTCAGTTTATATCATCTCCAAATTGGAAGCTAACCTGCTTTCGACCAGCTCTAATCTGATAAATGTGACTACATGGAAAGAACATATTAAGATATTATAAATATTGTCATCATCTAAATAATATATATGGCATATTCTATACTGGAATGTGCTGTTTTAGCTCTAAAATGCATGTTTCTGAATATATTTCTTATAAATATTTGTCCAAAATAATCATTAAATTATGAGAAAGGTGTTAAAAATATATATTTTGCTAATGCATCTACATTAAATCATCTATTTTGTGTGTGTCCGAGAAATCAGTGTCAACTGTGTTACTCCCTATAGAACACCCTAAATCAGCAATGGTTTGTTCCAATGTCACAAGTCCATGTCATTCCTTTTTTGGAGGTAAATTTGAAGACAGTGTGGTAAATTAATAATCCTCTTCAATATATGATCTATATTATTGTCTGCACATAGAGTAGATTAATTGACCGTCAACTGTGTTATCAACATGTTCTGGTGAACTTGCGTCAAGTGTTATATTTATAAATGTGTAGACAAATAAAATAAAAACATAAGGTAATCAAGGTCAACTATACCAAGGCCAGCAGTTTGCACAGGGCCCTAAAATGGTTGAAAGGTCAACTGTGTTACCTGTCAACATGTTACCCATTAACTGTAACAGTTGACAAGGCTTTGCATGGTTGACAATTCAATTTAAATTTAATTAATTGCTTGTACTTATATTTGTTGAATACAAAGAAAGTTATCATTTTAAAGAGGTTTTTCTTTTTTCCTTCTAATGTGTCCTGTCAACTGTGTTACTTTGTCTGTCAACTGTGTTATGTGTGTTTTTTATGTCAATCTGTTAAATGGGAACTAAACCGTCAGAATTTTTTCCTCCCACAAGAGGTCACCAGAGATACCCAATGTGAGACTTTTTGAGTTTTAACACGTTTTTGTATGAAATGGAGAGTTATTACCTCTACCGTTAGTGACATTTCACTGTACCCATCATGCATCTGCTAAATGTATAAATGGGGTTTACCAGCATTTTGTTCACTAAAACTATTAAAATACTTTTAGTTTTTATTTTCTGTAATTGAAATAAAGCTGGGTTACTTTTTTTGTTGTTGTTGTTGAGGGTTGCATGTAAATATGCATAATTTACTGTTAATACTATGGTAAGTAAATGTAACATATGTAACAAGGACTGTTAAATAAAGTGTTACCTAAAGCTAAAATAAAATTATATATATATTTAATGAAAAACTTAAATTAAAGCTATATAGAAATTGGGGCTGACTATTTAACACGTTCATTTAATTAATTAGTTATCTTATGGAAAAAATTAAGTGGTTAAAATGATTTAACTCTTATGCTCTTCTCCCTTACCTGTAAAATTTCTTTCCCTCCTGGGACAGAATGACTCAAAGCACTAAAAGTATACTTATGCATTTTTTTTTTTTTTGTGTCCAGAAAGCTTATATCATTTCATTTTATTTATTTATTTATTTTTTTTTTTGCAAATATGCTGTTGTTGTTTTTATTTATCTCTAAATTACTAGATTTTATAAATAATTTTAATAATAAATTATATAACACATTCTTCACATTCTTTCACTTAAATACAAAATAACTCTCCATTTCATACAAAAATGTGTTAAAACTCAAAAAGTCTCACATTGGGTATCTCTGGTGACCTCTAATGGGAGGAAAAAATAATATAACGTATTTCATGACCATTTTTATACAGTCTATGCTCTTGCCACTAGATGTTCACTAGATTAATCAATCAGGTAAACCAATGATTCAATGGCCCATTCAAAGAGAGCCATTTACTTCATGTACAGCCGTTTGAATGAATGAATGAATTAGACATTTAACACCACCTACAGGCAGTTTTAGTTTCTTATTTACTTAGTTTCTTATCACTTCAATAAAAAACAAAAACAACAACGAAAAAAAAAAACATTTTGCACGAAAATACAAATACTGTTTTATACTTATTTACATTTACTCACACATGTCGTTTGTATGACTCTCTTTCTTTTGCGTAACTTAAAAGAAGATTTCTTGAACCTTTGTCTGCACATCATGTAATTAGGTTAAAAAAATGTTAAATTACTTGACAGCCCTAATATAAATATAAATAATCTAAAATGTAAATAGCCTAGAATTCAAAATATAAATAAACAAATAAATAATACTAAAATAACAGTGAGGGGCGGTTTCACAGACAGGGCTTAGATTAAACCAGGATTAGACCTTAAAGGGATAGTTCACCCAAAAAGGAAAATTCTGTCATCATTTACTCACCCTCAAGTTGCTCCAAACCTGTATGAGTTTCTTTGTTGTGCTGAACACAAAAGATATTTTGAAGAATGTTTGTAACCAAGCAGATAGAGCAACCATTGAGTACCATAGTATCTCATATCATAGAAACTCATACAGGTTTGGAACATCTTGAGGGTGAGTAATCCCTTTAATTCAATTAGGACATTTAAGTAGTTTTTAAAAACATTACTAGCATGCATCTTGAGACAAAACAATGACACTGACATATTTTAAGATATTTCAAGGCAAGTTTCTTTCAGTTAAAACAGCTCAAACATGCATTTTAGTCTGGGACTATCTTAAGCCGTGTCTGTGAAACCGGGGGTGAAAGTAGTATCGCTAAGCCTCATTGAGTGAACGGAGTATGCATTTACTGTAAATGTGGGACTAAAAAGGATGTTTTGTATATTAGGCTTTGATGAATGCAAAGAAAGACATTTTTCAGACTTTTGAACTTTGTGGAATTTACCGCAACGTGTAGAGGATAATAATTAGAAAAGGAGCAGCATTTCAAAACTTTTTTTATTATTTGTCATGAAAAACTTTTCAACAATTAGATTGAGAAAAGTTACATTTCAGCTCAGACAATGGGGGCTCTATGTGAAATTGTACACGGAGCAAGGACACAAAAGTAAAACGTTAACACAAGAGCACCAGACCTTCAAGACATTTCATCATATCCTCTGTAACCTGATAACCTTTTTAAAACGAGGGAGAAAAAAAAATCTGAAACCTTTTAAGGTTTTTCAGCACACTGATATTAGAAAATGACAATTCAGGTTCCAAAATGACACTGTTCAACCGTATAAGCATTTTTTAAACAGTAAATGAATGAACATCAAACATTTTAAAATACTGAAATCATATCACTTTCTACTTTACAGAGCTTTCCCATGATGATGAAACCAAAATTTGAAACAAATAATAAAAAAAGATATGATATGAAAGTGCACATCAAATATTACAAATGCGTCATGATACTGAAACCTGTTGTTTTTCTGTTGAGGCAACAAAAAAGAAATTGAATTGCATAGAAGCCTTAACTCTCTAGTCCAAAACAATATAAGCTACCATTCTTAAGACCAAAAAAAAAATGGAGATGCTCTGATTTCAAATGTTGAATGTGTTAAACATAATCTTTAAGGACATTTGAAGCCACCCAGACAGTGAAGTGAACATAGTGTACCATTTTAATAGGTGAGGTTTTCTAAAACGAACAGTCATTTCTCTAGGGATGGTTTCATGATCGACTATATTTGGCCTCAAAATAAATAAATCACACAAGGATAGTAAGTTCTCATTTAAAGACTAAGTTTTCAGATATATTCATAGAGTTCTCTGATAATGCAATCACTAAGCTACTGTTATTTGTATTGATAACGTAGGCATTACTATAGCAGATATTTGCCCATTATGGCTAAGAAACCCCTGAGCACACACTTCACACCAACACGATTCATTGAATGAAGACACTCCACGCTTGGCCAAAAAAGTCACACAATTATCTATGAATCTAAAATTGGTGTTTGGTATGACTGCATTTGTGTAATATATCTATCTGACACAAATCAAAATTTTAACAGAACCATTTAAATAACATTTTTACCTTGATTCTGACTGAAAACTTTACCATTTCTTTTAAAAGTCCCAATTTCACCCTAGACAGGGAATTTCAAGATGACTTAAAATTAAAGAGTACATCAGAATGTTGTGTACTATGAATTCAGTCTGAATATCCTGTGCAAAAACTATTAAGCGCACTGTAAAAAGTGTGATATAAGAGAACTGCGATCACACTAAGCACATGTAATTCATACTTGTCATTAATCACAATCGACTTGCTATAAAAACCGATGCACTGTACAACCAATTCATAAAAGAAATGTCATTTTATTTTAGTTAGTACAAGCTAAAGTCTGTCCAGCCTCCATTAACTTTAACATTAAACGTGTGCAGGGATGTGAGTGAGATCAGAGGCAGACGCTTGATCATAACATGGTGCTGTAATAATTCAACTTGAAAACCCCTGATGCAGGAGCTACTGAGAGCAAACAAAGTTAAAGATCCAGTACTCATTTATACCATCTTAGTTCTAAACTGACAGAATCAGAACTGACTCGCGTCCGCTTGGACAGATTCCACCTGAATAGTTGGTTTATAGATCAAAGAATGAAAGAGATAAGAGGAACAAAGGGATCAGGTTAGATTTCAATATCTATTACGTATCTGTTTCAGTAAGAGACTGCGAATTGGTATTGTGTAACATCCACGACATCACAGAAACGTCTGTAGTGTTAATGAAACCACAAAGCTTGAATGCTTGAATGAGTTGCCAAAAACTGCTGGTGCTTGCTTTCCCTCCCAACGTACGTTCAGTGTATATTTTTGGAAGGAACTTATAATCTAATATATAAAGGGTTTGGTTTTTAAACCGATGATAAAATATAACGAATAAGCACTGTTTCTCTCCCTGCAGTAGTAACATTCAATTATGACAAATGTACAAATGTACCATGTGAAGAGTCAGTAATTTGGTTGTAATTTGATCTTTGAGCACAAGAAACCTACAAAAGTGTTTCTGGAGATTTTTTCTTTTTTTGTGTCCAATTGTCCAATTATATAGAGAAATTATATAAAATAAAGCATGTGCTTAATATTATTAAAACATAAAAAAACTAAATAATGTAGTTAGCAATTTATCGGTATGTTACTGCTTACATTGTATATGTACAAGTGTAGAGTTATAAATAGATCTTTTCCTCTGTATAACATGGTGTGAAATGTCATAGTATTTTTACATTCATCTTCTGTGACTTGTTCACTTAAAACAAGTTATGCCACATACACACACACACACGCACGCACACACACACACACGCACTTTTCTCTTATAAATGATTGACCTTTTCCCCTATGCTGTGGTTCCGGCTGCTCCAGAGATGAGGTGAGCTTTACGTGCGGTTGAGTGTCTGGAAGATTCTGGAGATCTGGAGCATGACGGGACCCGTCTCAGGGTCATTCATCCACTGCGTGCTGTTCAACGGGTTCTCCAGCATGTCCTCAAACGCTGCAAAGCCAAGAAAAACATGTGTCTGCCACATCCGACCAACAACTGACACAGACTGTACTGCACCTAACTGAAAATACAGTTTAAAGGTGCACTAAATGGTTCGCTTTGCTGAATGATTCAACAGTGGTCTTGGACTTCGAAGAAAAAAAGTATTTAAATCGCATTAAAGCTACACTACACTTGACACACACACAAAAAAAAATCTGTAATAAGTTGCGATTAAAAACATTTTTAATATTGTTATACTGTAATAATTTCAGTATAAAATTAATGTAGAAACAACTTAAAGACTAGTATATTTGAAATATTTGTTGTAATGTTTTATGAATGAAGGCCAGTATCACTGATAAAAATACAGCTACTGATGTTTCTATAAAAAAAACTAAAAAACGTAAACAATGATAGACATTCAACAATACAGTATTATTGAAATCTATCAATTTCAACATTCATTGGGCTTTAAAAAAATGATTAAATTAAAATGTCATATTTACCTGTGGCCTTCCTGTTAGACATATACAGAAATTGAATAAAAGTTATCAAACACCTTTCTTCACTGCATAAATTATAAATATAAATTAATCCTTATTAAAGCGACAGCAGCCATATCACCCTGTAGCCCAAGACTGGTTTCCCACTGAAGCTAAGCAGGGCTGAGCCTGGTCAGTAGCCAGTACCTGGATAAGGAAAACTAGGTATCTGCTGGTAAGGGTGTTAGTGAGGCCAGCAGTGTGTGCTCACCCTGTGGTCTGTGAGGGTCCTAACGCCCCAGTATAGTGATAGGGACAATGTACTCTCAAGAAGCACCGTCCTTTGGATGAGATGTTAAACCGAGGGTCCTGACTCTCTGTGGTCATTAAAAATCCCAGGATGTCCTTCAAAAAAAGAGTAGGGGTGTAACCCCGGCATCCTGGCCAAATTTGCCCATTGGCCTCTGTCCATCATGGCCTCCTAATCATTTCCAAATACTGATTGGCTTCATCACTGATTGGCGTCTTCTCTCCACCATAAGCTGAGTGTGTGGTGGGCGTTTTGGTGCAATATGGCTGCCGTCGCATCATCCAGGTGGATGCTGCACATTGGTGGTGATTGAGGAGATTCCCCTTTTCTATATGTAAAGCGCTTTGAGTGCCTAGAAAAGCACTATATGAATGTAACTAATTAAAACTAATTATAACAATTTCCTCTGTTACCTTTGTTCTTTGATTAACAGTAAATGACAGACATCACAGCAACTGGTTTATTAGGCTGCTGTCACTTTGAGATCTGCCCCTCTGTCACACGCATCTCTTTTTCTCACAACTCTTTAAGTTCATTTAAGACATTATTTAACTCATTAAGACTGCTCTTATGAGAATACAGCCAAAAAAAAATATTGGGCTGTGGGTGCTTCTGAGCTGGTGTCAGGTTATAAGTACTGTACACTTATTTAGTCTGTCTTTACAAAAATATTACAGTATATTTTCTAAAGATCAAGGCAGCTTAACAAATGGACCAACCAGACAGAAAGAGCAACTGAAATGAAAGGGTCACTTGCAGAGCCATTTGCCTTAAATGGGACCTATTGTCCAGACATCAGCATTGTTTTAAACATTTCAAAGATTAATTCCTCTTTGTGAAAGTGACTAGAAATGAAGACACTTCTGAGCAACAGTTCAACATAACTCTGGAGATTGTAAGAAGCCATTTGACAAAAGCTGAAAGTCTTTGGAAGTAACTGCTCTGATGAAGTGAAAATTGAGCACTCTGCTTAAAAGCAAAGTGCTATGTTTCCCACAAAGAGCCCAACACCCAGATAACGTCATCTTGCCATCAAGCATCGTGGTGGTGGTAGTATCACAGTCTGGGGTTACTTTTCAGCTGGAGAAACTGGAAAACTGGATGTCATAGACCAACTTGCAAAATGAATAGAGCCAAATAACGACTGGAAAACCTTGAAATTATATGTTTTGATCAGCCAGAACATTTTCTTTGTTCCAAAATGTACACTGCAAAAACTAGAAGAAAATTAATTTGAAGGGGTGAAAAAAATAATTCCAACCGCATCTGAGGTATGACTAGACAATTTGGTGTGCACAGACGCTCTTCGTTGAATTGACATGTTTAGGCAAATCTTTGAAAATTAAACATTGGTAACACTTTATTTTGATGGTTTTAGACATTCTGATGACTATAACATTGCAACTACAAGTCGACTAGGGATGCACCGATATGAAAATTTTGTCAGATGCCAATAACCGATCATTCTTTATATTTGTAAGCTAAATCCAAATTTTATATAATTTTTATAGTCATATTTAAAGCAATTCAAAACCATCATGGCAAACAGTGTGCATCTGAAGTGTCTCAGCTGAGGGAAATTATCCATTATTTATCAGCTAATATATCTGTCAAATTTTATAGGGCCGAAAGCAATAACATTAAAAATGAACATATATCGGCCATTACCGATATGGTGGCCGCTAAATCGTGCATCCCTAATGTCAAATAATTCTACTAATGCTAACCACTTAATCTGCTAAACCTAACCCATTAATCTACCTAAGGCAATTTGGGCTAGGCGTGTGCAATATCTAAAATACACATCTACATCTACAATAATTTAACGATAAACAAGTTAACATTATTGAGTATGTCACTGACTTAGCAAAACAGAATTTGTTGCATGATGAAGCCAGAAGTGCCAGAAGTGTTTTAATGAATCACTCACTAAGACAGAATTGGGCTGCCACCTACTGGTGATTTTAAAAATAAAAAATAAAAAAGCCAAACAAAATTAACAAGATATCATCTTATGTGGCCTATATTTTTTTGTCAATATCGCATCCTCCTCATTTGGGCTTGTCTTTATTTGTTTGGTTATTTAGCCATGAGAATAAAAATAAATAAAAAATAAAAAAGGCTACAAGAAAAATATGCAGGAATGGTTTTAAGCCAAAATAGGTTTTAGCCTATTTAATTATATATTTCCTTCCAACCTAAAGCAGACTATTCCACAGTCAACACTTTTTGGGCATATATAATATAATATAATATAATATAGTATAATATAATATAATATAATATAATATAATAATTTTCTTTTTATTATTCCTTTTTATATATAATATATAATAATACTCTCATACTTATATTCTATAAATAGTCCTAGTTATTGGGGAATTAAAACAAACATGATGGATAAAAAAGGAGAGAAATACATTTTAAAACTCATTACTCAAGAGTGACGACTAGCCTAATATAATTAGCCTATAGCTCAACATCTGCAAACATGTTACAGTGCATAATAAACACAAACATTTGATTATATTTTGTCTGGTAAACTTATCATTACCAGGCATGTTGATGATAATATTTTTTAATATAAAGATGCTAATTAATGTAGTGATTAAATATAGCTGTGTAGCTATGCAAGTTGTCAAATGGGGCTTTTATTTTGAAGTGTAGCACCGCAGGCGGGATTTGCTAAGGCAAATGGGTGTAATCGCAAATCTGTTTTGCATCTAATGAATACAATTGTAGAGCTCTGTAACTGGAATTCTTACTAGTAAGAATTGCATTAAAGAGCTCTCTAATTCAATTATTACTAGTACAAATTGCATTAAAAGTGCTCTCTAATTGTAATTCATACTGGTAAGAACTGATTTAGAGAGCTCTCTAATTCAATTGTTACTAGTAATAACTGAATTATAGAGCTCTCTAATTGTATTGTTACTAGTAAGAATTGAATCTCAGGGCTCTCTAATTGAATTAGAGAGCTCTCTAATCATAATTGTTACTAGTAATAATGAATTATAGAGCTCTCTAATTGTAATTGTTATTGTTACTTTGTTACCAAAACATTTTAAAAGAAAAAGAGTATTTGACCATAGAGTAGGGATGTGCCCCAAGCCCAAATTTGGAAAGGCAAGGAAAATAAATAACATATTCTACGGAGCCCCTAAAGGGAGATGGTTTGGCTAGCTGCGTTAGTTTAAGGAGAGATGACGGACGGATGGTACGCAACAGAACATGAGCGTCATTAACAATTATCTTATTTTGTAACCTGTAGTCAGTCCCTCCGCTCCCAATACACAGTGCACGACTGAGCGTGATCAAGAGTCAAAGTGAAAGTAAAAAGTGAGCGTGTATTCAAATGCGATTATGAATTATGCATATTAGGGCTGCACGATTAATCAAAATTAAACCGCACAATTTGGCAAAGGCTGCAATTTTTTATGCGCAGTTTGTGTCAGTGAAGCACGGCTCTGTTATCAGTAGTAAATGCTGCTCCACCTGAAAGCCAGATGGGGCTCTCGCGCAGAAACTCACACAAATATGCCCTCAAAAGTATGATGACGCGTGTCATTCCAGGAAATACCTATGGGTATCTAAATTAGACTCGCGTAACCAGACCTTCAGACTCACGGCAGAGTCGCAGCATCCAAGCAGGCCGTTAAAGAACGCAACACACACGTCTCGTGGACATCCTGCAGAATACCATGACAACTTAACTCGAAATTTCCCCAGATAAGTGTGCCAAATGCATCAGACGTTCAGCCAACAGTCCGTGGGCCGAAGCGTTTTGACTGATTAAACACTATTAATAAACACATGACTACGACAATATATGGTTTATCTGAGTTCTTCAAGCCTTCAAGCCTATTTTCATGATAATAAAGTATATTTATCACTGTATAAAATACGATGAAAAAATATGTTGTGTGCCTTATTCTGTGTAAGAAGACATCATCTTACAGAAGAATGCTCGACTGTCGTTATGAAGTAAGGTTCATAAATTCTTGTTTGGAAAGATGTTTCACGCATGCTTCTTTTTTAAATGCATGTTATAAGCGACTCAAACACACAGTGCGTTTTACTACTGATCACAGAGCCATGCTTCGCTGACAAGCAAAAAAAAAAATCATATTTCATAATCGCACTAGGCCAAATCAGTTTAAGCGTGATTCCGGGTTAATTGCAATTAATCGTGCAGCCCTACTCTATATTGATAGCTGCTCCCTGATACCTGCAAATTATATATAATTACTCAACAATATAATTGCGAGAGAACACAAAAGCATTGAAATGTTTTACTCCCATCTCATATTTTTTTCCCATCACCATAGAATGCACAATTTCCTTTCCGAACATAGTATTTGGCTTCGGACACATCCTTAATATAGAGGGAGAGAAGTTACCTAGAAGAGTCTTGGGATTTGTGAGACCAAGCTGTACGACGGGGTTCTCCAGGATAGCCTGAAACAGTGGACTGTTGGTGTCGATGCCCTTGTCCAGATCCTCAGGGGTGGGCTTTCTGTCACCTAGCAGCCATTCACACTGTGTGAGAATAGAGGTTTAACTTTGAAATAAGTTGCTTAATTAGTATCTTAAGTTAGAAATTTGTATCTTAACTGCTTGGTGAAATAACACAATAGACATGATTTGATATGATCCTTTGAATGTGTACATACAGCTGCATCCTGTTGATTATTATTGACACGGAGGGCATCAACCACCTCCTTCTCATCGAATCCCATCTCCATCAGTGCAATCACTGCCTGCTCACAAACACACAGATGAGACAATGCACCATACCACAACAACACTGAAGCAGCTATTTTATGTGAATTACTCCAGGCTTTACAAAGATCCTGAATTTACCTTCTGAAGTGGCATTTGCCTGTGAAAAAATCCTTTCCACTATGCTAGGGTGTTGTGGGTAATTGCTAGGGCATTGCTATGTGACTGCTAAAGTGTTTTAATGGATTTAAGCTTGTTTTTATCAGTGTTGTTATTGTTAACTTAAACATTAACCATTAAAATTGTTTTCATTAATTTAAATAAAGCTGAAATAAAATCATTTACACAAAAAAACTTAAACAAATGAGAAATGTTGCCTTGGAAACTGAAATAAAGTTGGAGTACTAAAATTACAAATCTACAAATAACGTAAACTAAAAAAAGTCTATTCATATGTGCTTCGAAACCTGATTAAAATAAGACTTCTGGAAATGTGTTTACATTTCATTCATTCAAACTCAGTATCATAACCGACAGGATTGGAACCTTCAATTTCCATGTTTTCACTCTTAACAATGACAGCTACTCTCAATTGTTGTCAATCTTGTGGCATCATGCTGATGTTGAAGTCATTTCTATGATATAAAGACAAAACTGAACTAAAGGATCTGATTTCATGCGAATTGATCTCCATGCTATAGGCAATGAGGCTGTTAACACAGTATGTCAGTGCATCAGCAAACTTGTAATGTTTGGGTTTAAAACGGAACTATTCTTCTCCTGTTTTTCATGACACCCACATGACACTAACCCGTGAGTCAGGCCTGAACTCTCTTTTCCTTCTGATCCTTTTAAAGATCTCTGTCAGTTCGTCCTGTTTGGCTTCCTCTATGCTGGCCTGGGACAACAGATGGAGACGGGCTCCGGAAACTGTGGCAGAAAGACCTGGGGCAGGTACTGGAGCTGGGCCTGGGGCTGGGGCTGCAGCTGCAGCAGCCGCTGCGCCTGGGGTGTCCTGTCCCGGCAGAGGCGTGTCAACCATGGGGTCATCTATGTGCTCAATCAGCCATTCCATAGCCTGGGTCACAGACATGCTGCAGAAAGAAAGATTAGTTATTAGTGACTCTGATTTAATCCACTGAGAGCTGAGACATGTTGTTATTCGGCACCAAACTCTAAACATCATGTTTAAACATTTTATCACGTGGTCATATAATAATTTAAATGACACTTAATGGATCCACCAATTTGTAATTTTTCACTGACCAATGTAACAGCGGTCTTGGACTTTATACAGCCAGCTAGAAATGCTATGCATATTTATCCATGAATAATATACACTATAGTTAAAAAGATGAGGTCAGTAGATTTTCAGGAAAGAAATTGAAAATTCTTTTTAGCATTTATTCAAATTACACAGATCAAAAGAGACAACAAAGACATTTATAATGTTACAAAGGATTTCGATTTCAATTTCAAATACTGAAAAATCTGGGGTGTATCACAGTTTCCAGAAAAATTAAGCAGCACAACTGTTTCTACATTGATAATAATAGCATATTAGAATGTTTTCTAAAGGATCATAAAGACTATGATGATGAAAAATCTACTTTGCCATCACAGAAATACATTTCTTTTAAAATATATTGAAATAGAACACAATTATGTTAAATGATAATAATAGGCGTGTTCACACCATGTTGTAAATCCTATCATTACCAGATTTCAACTTGTAAAAGTGTTCATGTCCTCGTAGAGAATTGTTTTCTGAGAGCCCCTACTTCTACCACATGACCGCTGGACCACCTGACCATTGCAGATTAATTTAGGCATTGATAGTGTTGCCATAGAAACGCATAATTCCCAGACCGTGGACATGAACATCTCCGAATAGAACATCACGTGCTGTCATCTCAAGATTTCGGTAATTACGACATGCCATGTATGCAGCAAATATTACAGCTTAACTGTATATTTGATCAAATAAATGCAGCCTTGTTGCACTTAAGAGACTTCTTTACAGACGCAACCCCAAACTTTTGAATGGCATCATATTTCACAACCACAGAGCACTCACTGATTTAAGCGCAGGGCCTTCACAGCACGGCTCTCCGGAAAACCCATCTCAGTCAGCTGCTGCAGGGCTGTTTCATCCACACGGTCCTCATCGTCCTCATCCAGCATAGCTGCCAGGAGATGGGAAGAACATTCACTCACCATCATTTGATAAGATTGCAAAATAACATTGACTCCTGCACAGTGACCTGAGCAGTTATGAAATAATAATGACTCCTTGAAAACAAAACAAAAACAAAACAAAAAAAACTGTGGCAGTGCTATGGTACAGCAATGTTACTCTAGTGTACTTTAAATAATGCCATGGTATGGAATATGTCCAAAAACATATGCTGCGACCGAAATTGCATACTGTATAGTAGGTACTGCAGATGGATAAAACTTATCTCAAGACCATTAAAAAAGTATGTTCTATATTATAGTATGAATAAAATTCAGATGTATTAAATCTGCCATGTTATCATTGTGAGGTGACCTATGGCGTCAGTTTCAACACTTAACTTGCCGTGGCCTTATGGGATAGTGTTCATCAAATATGTACTTTAGAATTTTGCCAGAAGTTGTAGGTCATCCAGGTGCTATTCACCTACTGTTTCCTGAATATTTATTTATATTTATGAATTGGGACATACTACTAGGCTCACATACAGCTTTTCATGCCTACTATATAACATGGAAGTAGGCATATTAGGACAATGATAGTATTACCATGGTTGATGTCTGAAAAGCATGGTGATCGCATGAGAAGCAAGTCTTATTGAGATTAATTTAATACGTAAATGGATTCATTGATTTAATCCATTCAGGTGTCCATCCAAACACCCATAGCTTACCATTGGCCTTTTTGAAGAGCTCAACAGCATCTGGATTCAGAGCCAGCAGCTTCTGAGCCACCTCAATAAGTGAGACCAGAATCTTCCTCAGCTCTGTCTGAAACTGACGAAAACAAAAAATTGATGTAACATTTACAACAATATATGCTAAACATAAGCAGTGCAATGGGAAAAAAGTCCAAGCGAACAGACTGCAAGTACACACATCTCTGATGTTATGCTGAGTTACAGTACGGTCAGTGTTACGAGTTGACAGGTTTGCTGTGGCTTTGAGGATGGCATCCTTATCTGGCGCTTTGTTCTCCTGCTTTTTCTGTCAACAAGCACAAAAACTGGTTCATTTTGCAGAATCACAAATCTTAAAAGTGTAAAAGCATAGTATCCATTAAGAATAGTTCACCCAAAAATGAAAACGGTCACCAGATACCTTCTCTTCAGAAGATATGTCAGTCATTTTTGGTGGAGCCAGTGGAGGTCTTTTCTTTATCAATAATAAGCAATCTACAAAACAAACAATAAAGAATAAGTTGTGTCTGTTAGAATTTTAAATACAAAGAACATAGGTAAAACACTACGTTATATGCAAGATCACTGGTTCTCAGCCTTAAGATGATTTGAAACAAGACAAAACACACATTAAATTAAGCTAAAACAACTAAACATTAAGACCAATTGCCATTGTCTTGAAAAACCTCTATAGCCTTTTTTTAAGGAATATACATTTACATAAATCATACATTTAAAGGTCCTTATCCTTAATCCTTATTTAGTAAATCACAAAAAAGTGGAAAAATTATGAGGCCTTTGAATATTGCTGTGGAAAATGAGGGACTTGGAGTCAAAAAAGTTGAGAATCACCTTTCTAGATCCACCAGAAATGTTAAGGGGGCACAGAAATGTTTTATTACAAAATGCAATAAAAAACAAAAAATAAGTTGGACGTATGATGGAGTATTTCTGTGCCAAATAAATTCCTTCAGGATTCAAATGTGTTTCTGAAAGTTTTTTTCGAGTACGGCCCTTATGACATCAAAAAAGGCTGAATTCCTTGTATGTGCTCTTCCCCCGGATGAGCATGTGCGCATAAACGTATATTGAATCGTAAGTTATCCAGAGATAATGCCATGACGTATTGTGTGTGTGTGTGTGCGTGTGGGCATGTTTTTGTGAAATATCAGGACACAAATGTGTATAATGACATGGGTATGACATAGGTATTACAAAAAGAGTGTCAAATACGAGGACGCTTCCCATGTCCTCGCTTTTCAAAATGCTTATAAATCACACAGGATGAGGTTTTTTTCACAGAATGTAAACTGCGCAGTCTCCTGTGATGGGTAGGTTTAGGGGCAGGGGCAGTGTAGGGGATAGAAAATACGGTTTGTACAGTATAAAATGCATTACGCCTATGGAATGTCCCCACATTTCACAATGTGTGTGTGTGTGTGTGTGTGTGTGTCTCATTAGCTCCACCCACTGCACGCCGCCACGAGTTCGGCAGTTTTCGGAAAGAATTGATACAGCATATCGATCTTTTATAAATATGATCAAACTAAACTCTTTGGAGATATGAAGTATGCGATACTACTCTTTAGGTACTCAAGATTAACATGAGATTGGCAGAAACTTTGTGTGTTATGTACACTTTAAATACCTTTATCTTTAAGATTTTCCTCAGCAACTGTTTTGGATTCGGTGAGAATTCTCTCAGAGGCAGCATGAATGAGTTTGTGATGTGTAAGAGTTTTAGGATCCTCTAGACTTCCGTGGACATACTGTAAGAGACAAAAACATAGATTAAGTAAAAACTATTTAAATAGATTAAAGATTAAATTCTGCAGTGACTAAAACATATATGAGTTTAAATGACATTTATTTCTGTTCAGTCCTAACAAAACAATACACTACCATTCAAAAGTTTAAAAAAAATACAATTAAAGAAGATAAATTAATACTTTTACTCAGCTAGGTTGCATTAAATTGGTCAAAATTGGTCATTTATGATGTTAAAAAAAATCTATTCATCAAAGAATCTGAAACATTTTTTTAATCATTTGACAATATCATTAAGCAGCAAAACAATGATGACGATAAATAATGTTTCTTGAGCAGCAAATTAGAATGATTTCTGAAAGTTTTCATCTGAAAATAATGATGCTGAAAATGATGCTTAACCAAACCTAACTGACTTAACTAAATAGAAAACATGATTTCAAAATATCACTGTATAAATGCAGCCTTGTTAAGGTAGCATAAGAAACTTCCTTCAAAAACATTCAATATATTACCAATACCAACCCCAAACTTTAGAATGGTAGTGCCCATTCTGGCATACACACCACTCGTACAAGGTGGTCCAGTACTGTGGTACCATGGTACAGTTATGTCAATTGTTTTGTTACCATGGTACACTGATATACACCTTGGTTGGTACTGCATAATTAATGTTTCCTGCTTTTTACATGATACTTCAAAGTACTTCAAAGAACACCGTGGTATTGGCATGATGTGTCCATAACCCTTTGTATTATCGTGCCATTATGCGCAGAGTAATACCATGGTACTTCTCAGCCTAAACTAAACCTTGAAGCTGGAACCAGGCTTGACTTACAGTACAATCTATGTGGTGATGTCACCTGCTAAAATGCTTACAAACGCATTCACAACCTTCAAACCATAAACAACAGAACATATGAAAGGTTGTCAATGTATACTATGTTGCACAGATGTGTGTACAGTACTTGACAGATATATTAAGAACAAAAAGAGGTTGTCAACAAGTTAAAGTCAGCTGTACAATGTAAGTCAACCAGTGTGACAGTGGTAGTTACAGTCCAGCCACAGAAACGGAGGTGACGGGCCAACTTGCTAAATTATAAATAGCACCGTCGACTCGTATGCAAGTTACTAAAAATACTTGGCAATGACTCTGAAAATCTAGCGGGCCTGTCCTGCCCGGGTTGGCTAACAATGCCAGCTAACCGATGGCAGACCTACATGCTTCAAGCATTTCTCCTTAAGTTTCTCTATAGTGGTGTCTTCCGTGACTTCCTCCAGCCACTCGGTGCCTTCCATAGTACAGACGTGGACCTTCAGGACTTTGCCTGCAAAGATCTTCTCCTCCTGCACGAACATTGTAGCAGCAGCGGCGGCGGCGGCGTCAGCAGGACCGCAGCTTTCCCCGCTGAAGACGCTCCGCGAGCCCGCTGTCTACAGCCCGGAAAGCCGCCCTCTTCCACGCTTAAATCTGCCCTGGCAACAGACACGAGCTCACGGTCTCATTCGAACATTTTCAAACCGTCCGATCTGTACTGCCGCCCTCTTAGGAGGACTAATTTTTCGATGGGGCAGATAGGTTTCCTCACTCGCAGCTGCAGCAGACAGAGACGATTGCTCCGTTGACACCTGCGATGCGATTGCGAGAGCGACAGCGGTCGGCACGGTGTAGCAGAGCGCATGCGTGAGGTTGATGAATGTGATTGGTGGAAGTACGGATACATGCAGTCGCGTCGTGCTGTTTTGCAGACTCTCTCATGCGTAGCACAGCTCTTACGGTAGATTTACGGTAGATTCAGCAAACCTACCGAAAATACAGTTTTCTGTAAAAACGTTCTGCGGCCAAACTGCTTCCAGATGTCTACACTCTCGCACGCTTATCCAATCTACCTCTCTACAACGTTCTTACAAACAGTGCCCTACTCATACAGTACAATTTCATTAAAGGCAAGGCACACTATGTAGTTTTTCGCCGCTAGAGGTCGCCTATTCAAAACAGCATAGCTTGATGAAGTCGAGATTGAGCGTGGAATCTTGGGAATTGTCGTCTTGACTGACCTTACAGCCGGTAAAAAAGAATCGGGATGGGACGCAGGCAGAAATCATGTTCATGGATGAGATTATTAATGTTACTGTAGTATGTAGTATGAAGCAGAGCAGGGCTGAGTGCTGTGGGAGCTGAATGAGGTCGCTAAAGCGATTGCTAATGAGAGACGAGCATGACACGCAGCTCGACAGCAGCAAAGCTTTTATAATGCCACAGTTGCCGCTACCGCTTTTTCTGGTCACAAGGTAACGCAGCGCTGTTGATCATATTAGTTGCATTTGAGTGTGTTGAAAATTATGTTTTAATGTTAAAGTGTGTGTTCACACGGCTGCTATAAGACACTTGTTGCACACTGCAGTAAGCTACTAGCCTAGAAATCTAGACGCACCCTAGCGGCAGCTAGAAAAACTGGAGTTGGAAAAACCAAACTCTCAACTTTATTTATATAGCGCTTTTAACAATGCAGATTGTTTCAAAGCAGCTTCACAGTGTTAAACAGAAAAATAATGCAACAGAATATATTTAGATTATCATACAGTAACAATGTGGGCTTTAGATCAGTAATTAGATCAGTAATTTGGTCTATATGGTTAATTTAGTTTAATAATTAGATTTATTTTGAAATATATTTGAAAAATAGTTTTTTCCCCATGAGAACTCTGGTCGGGCCAATCACATTGTTCATAGAGTTGGTGGGCGGGTCATTCTTAAGAAGGGAAGATGTGTTCGGAGTTTTGCTGACTGGATACGGCGAAAGTTTAATCTATCAACTAGCTCCGCTTCACATTCTCTGGTTGGTTGTAGCGCCATCCAATTACGTTATGCAGGGGAAATTTGAAAGACAACTGTTTATCCCGCCCCTCGGATAGAGCCCTGTCAATGGTGAGTTCCCACACCCAACATCTTGATGTGGGTCTGGCTTGTCAGGCTAGTAAACTACATCAATATTAGATTCTCATATTAATAAATGCTGGATGGCTTGTGCTGCTAAATGGCATGCAATTCATTTAAAACATATTGTATTTTAAAACATACTGTTTACTGTCAATAAATGTCTTTAAACAGTTGTTCCATTGTCTAATAAAACATAATATATTAAAGCGTCTTTGGTTTTTCCATGGTTCCTACAAAATAAAACCGTAAATCGAGGGTAATGAGGGTATGATGTCATTGATAGGCGACGCACGGACATGGTCCTTGTCCTGGTTAAAATTGCTTATTTCTCCAGATTTAAACATTCTTAGACACATTTTGGATAATGTAAGTACACAAGTCAGCAAAAAAGCTAGGCTATATAACACGGTTCTAGTGGTCTTTGGATATTTTAATCCAAAAATGTTACACTTTAAAAAATTTCAGGCCTCTCCAATTGAAAATGTTATAGTGTACTGGTCACATCTAAATTTTTCAGTTGATCAAATTGAATTTCTGTAAATTGGTAAAATTTAATTCACAGAAATTAAATTTGGCCAACTAAAAAAATTAGATGTGACTAGTCACTAGAACATTTTCAATTGGAGACCTGAATCTTTTTTACAGTGTACATATTGTGCCTTAAAAGTCAACATATAGGCTACTACACTGCAAAAACACATAGCTACTACATAACAAAGTTAACCAAAATGCTGTACATTAAAATCTAATAAACACAAACTATTAAATAAATAAATAAATAAATACCTTTATGGAAAGTGAGGAAACATTCTTCTAAAGGTTTAAAATAATTCAATTTACAGTTGTTTGTATAGTGCTTTTCACAATACATGTCATTTCAAAGCACCTTTACAAAAATGCATGTATCTACACACTAATTTAGAGTAATCTGTTATCAGAGTTGGTCTGTGTCCATGTAAAATTACAAAAAATGTAAAATTATGCAGTTAGATAACAATGTATTAATTTAACAAGTATTTAAGAAATTAATAAATAAAACTGATATTGTATATAGTTACAAATTATGTGTGAATAAAATGTACATAATAAGTTAACCAATATTATTCAGCTAGCATAATAATTATCCTGAAAAGGGCAAGTCAGTTTACATGCTATACATGATGCAATTACAGTACAAGTACAAGTACAAGTACAAGTGTTTACAATTGGGATAATAATATCTTATTGTTATTTTTTATTGTATTTTAATATTTAATATTAATATATGCAGCAGTCAGCATTTCTCATAACCAAGCACCAACCCATCTCCGACCTGTATTACTTGTGTCTTCCACGTCAGTAGGTGGCGATGTTGTACATGTTCCTGAAGAAAAACTGCTCTGTCGGACAGAAGGAGACCCATGAGAACTGTCTGCTGGAAATTAGTATTTTCATTTCTAAAATACAGTAATTAAGGTTTATGACACAATATTCGACATTGACATTATTACACGGTACCGTTTACTCTGAAAAACTTTTACTTTCTGCGTTACTTCGTCGCTTTTCTTCTCTTTTAATGTTGAGCTCAGTTATTTAGCAAGTCTGCAGGATACTTTACGTCTCAGGTCAAGTTGACTTGTAAGTTAACATGTCCAAACACAAGACGAAAAAGCTCATAATTGAAGACGGTACGTGTCAACCGGCTTGTCTTTTGCTCTTTCTATAATCCAACATGATGATTATAATGCAGCACAAGTTATCTGTCCTGAATAGGTATTACATATTTTTGTATGTAAGTATTCTTGAAATCTTTATTTTTAATGTATTTTGTGCACATGGACGAATTTACTTTCAGATAAGCCAAAGCAAGATGAGCTGAATCCGTTTTCATTCAAAGAGTTTATCAGAAACAAAAACCAGGAGCCTTGTACAGAAGCCATTGAGGTAAGGAAGAAGATTACAAAGGCATTGGGTAGTTTCTAGATTTTGGCTTAAAATGTATATGAATGTCTGTATTAGGTATTCATGTAACAGCTCAAGAAGTGGAGACTTCTATCAAGTATGCTTAACAATGACCATTTCGTTTTTGAATACTTCTCTTTTAATAATGATCAGAAATGTAAGTTAATCAAATCTTTGTTTTTAATGTATTTCGTGCACATGGACAAATTTACTTCCAGATAATTTCTGATCACCGTTTTACTTCAGTAGTCCTGTGGTATGATTGACTTCCCAAAGGTATATGATGGTGTATGCCACGTCGGGCAGGACTACAACAACTCCATAGATTTTGCTACCAAGGGGCCTTTCTTCACAGATCCCTCTGCGCTCTGTCAGCCTTCTGAAAGCGAACATGAGGAAACATGGATAGAAAGCTGCCACTCCTCAGCGCTTGAAAGTTCTCATGACTTCCAACTTTGTGGGACTTTAGACCTCAGCGCTTACTCTGAGCAATCATCTCTGTGCAGCGATGAGAGGGAAGCAAATGTGACTGAATGGGTGCTGGGTCAATCTGACTTCCTTCCAAAGAACCACTTAGGAAGAAGAAGCACAGGAAGCTATGAGGGTGATGAAGAGACCTCAGTGATTGATATTTCTTTCCATTCTAAGAGGAACAATGCTGAGAATGCTCAACAGGTATGTTGCTCATATGCATAAGCTGAATGTTTGTTATATTATAATTGGTGCAGTGCCTCTTTTTAAAATAAATGTTTCTCAAGTCGACATGGAACAGAAGTTGTGATAGTCTTTTCTTCCATATTGTGATGTTAATTTTAATGAAACTGCTTCTTGACCAAGAAAACTATAGGTAGTTGATTGGGAATTGATTGGATCGTTGTGGTTTGCTATTGGTCGATCTCATGTGAAAGACAGGTTGTCCCGCTCCCGCCCTCACGTCAGTAAACACATCATCAGAGAACAGAAGAGATGTTGCTGCAAGAGGGAGGGGAAGTTATTTTGATTAAAGTACTCATGAAATTAAAATCAACCTTATTTACTTTGTTAGCAAACATTATTGGTCTTAGGGTGAACAATTAATCTGTGCAAAAAATTATTTCTTTAATCTTTAATCAAAATCTGAAAAGTAACTTCTGTTTTGGAATGGCGTTCCTACTCAGATGATGTCAGTTTGACGGCTTGGGTTTGAATATCCTTAACCACTCCCCTCCAACCGTTAGGCTGCTATGAGTGTGAGATGGAAAGGAGGAGCACTAGGACTAGGTCTATTGATATTAAAACATAAAGTAAAAAAATAATGATGTGCATGTTAAACATTTATAATAAATACTGCAATATTCCATAAAAAATGTAATTCATGTTGACTTCAATGTGTTTTAGCTCAGAGAAGAGAATTCTCTACTCAGAAAACAAATCAAAGAACTCCTTAGAAGGTCAGAAACGGACTCCAAAAGGTAAGGCTATTTAAACATAATGTTATGTATTAATAAATTAGAATGATTCTGAGTGATTCTCTAATGCACTGAAGTGTATTAGTATTGCTGCTGTGTAATTAAAGATCACTGGTTGCTTCTATAGTTTTCTATATTACTTCTAATTGTTAAACTTTCTCATTTTGAATAGGATCGAACAACTCACAGGAGAGTTGCACAACAAGAAGTTACAGGAGGAGAGAGAGGCTAAGGCTTTGGAGACGATGGTGCAGTCAGTAGAACAAAACCTTCAGTTAATGACGGTATTAAGCATTGTGTTGTTCTTCATATGACAGATTTTAAAAGGTTTAAAAAATAAGATGATGTTTTATATCTTTACTGCATTCAAGAAATAAAAATTCTGTTTTATTCAATACAGAAGCGGGCAGTCAAGGCTGAAAATAATATTTCAAAATTGAAGCAAGAGATACAACAACTCCAGGTTTGACTTCTTTCCATATGCACAAGCACACTGAAAAAACATGATATACAATATAATTGTACATTTATATGTATATATATACAACAATGTACTGTAATACAGTTATATATTCTACTATATAATGTTTGTGAACTTTGTTTGAATTTGTGATCAAAATGACGATTTAAATTCTGTTTTTGTTCAGATTAAAACTCCACCATTATGATTATTTTATCGTTTTCTTCTCAGGGCCAACTTGAAGGATATAAAAGTGAAAATGAGAGGCTTAGATGTGGAGAAACTACAGCCTTGACCACAATGAGACACAATGCACAAGTGGCCTCTGAGTACCTTAACAAAGCAGCTAAAGATGCAGAGACTTCTATCAAGTATGGTTAACAATGAACATTACGTTTTTGAGTACTTCTCTTTTAAAGCTACACTGTGTGATATTTTCCCCCATCTAGCGGGGAAAAGGTATATGACCATCCAGTGAATATTAGTTTCTGTTCCTCTCAGTTCCGATTTCGTTTTAACTCCTACGGTGGCCGATTTAGTCCAAGATTAACATGGCTTCCAGTTCGACCTCGCCCATGAGTGTTCCTTCAAGTGATGAGGTTACTTTAGAAAACTATTATAATTTGCAGTTATTTAATTTGTCAGTTAACATGTAGGGTATGACATCTATGTAAAATGAATAATAGTTTTACGTTTTCGTTATTATTTTACCATTGCATTGCTAACATCATCTATCAGGTTCCCAGACGAATGCAAGCTAATCTTAGTAAAGTAACTTTTATCAGTGCTATCGTTATTTTGTATATTGTACGACATCACTAGCGTAAGGCAAAGTTTACATTTTAGGCTATATAATTTTCTCCGTGAGCAGAGATCAGTTGATGTGACAGAGTTGCGAGGGAGAGGCGAAGCTTGAATTGTCCCTCTTTGGCTAATGTACTTTCAAGATGGAGGGGCAACATGGCGACCGGCATTCGAACCCCTCACCCGTATGTATTTTCAATGGCATATTATAAACTTATTTTAATAATTTATTACTTGAAAGAAGTAAATATACATTAATGAGCACATATATTTCTGAAAGAATGAAGTGTGTTTAGCTAAGAATAAACTAAAAAAGTTACACAGTGTAGCTTTAATAATTATCAGAAATGTAAATGAATTAAATCATCGCACTGAATGTGTTGTGTATGTTTACAGGCAGTTGCTGACAGGAAGAGAGACACTCTATTTTGTATCCCAGTTATTGGCCTCCATTGACAAGATCACAGAGATTCATGATTAAATTATTAAAGGTGTTTTCCTTTCACATCCAAACATCATGCTCTGTACACTATAGACTCACTGTATTAAGACTGTGGTTTTTCATTGTTTATTATTTTATTCATCAACTTTATTAACATCATGTTTAGGTTTTATGAAATGGCAAAATGAAGTGTGCCATGCCAAATAATCACCAAATTAAGCTCTAGCAGGAGCATACAGACACTTAAGTGCACCAAATAGTGCCTTGGATTCTTTCACCAAAATCAAAGCTCTATGTTGTAGTAGTGTATTTTTAAAACCTTTTGCACTTTTGTCAAACAAGTCCTTTCTTAAAATTCTATTACATATTACTTACAAGATTTTCAGTGTTTCTTGATTGTATTTTTATATATAAATTAACACATTTCTATAGCTGTTTTAGAATTAGATTATTTAAACAATACTTTACTAATCAGAATTCGATATTTTCGATATTACCTTATATTCATATTGCTCTTTATGGACTTAATAAAGAAGTTTTTCAATCGTATGGTCCTATTGTTCTTTGAGAATCCAACTTCCCCCTTCGCCTGTTTGTGTGTGTGTGCGAGAGCTCATGAGTGTTTGCTCAAAAGTTTGTATGTGTTTGAAAAGGAGTTAGTGGTGGTGGGTGTGTGTTGCGTTTTTATGTGTGACTGGCAAAGAGTTTGGATGAGAAGTTTGCAAAGGTGTATGCTAGAGAAGTTATGAGAACTGTCTGAAAATGCTTGGACAATGTTTTTTGCTGTATTTAGATAGCTGTAGCCTATTTTTGGGGGCTATGTTTTTACATATGAGTTTAACAGTGATTATTTGTGTGCATGTTGTCAAATGGAGGATGTTGATAAACCAAGGCTTTTGTAGGTCTCAGAATAAAGGTAAGTAGCCTTGTTTACACTGAAATTGTGGACAATTTACCTCTTTAAAAGAGTGTAAACGTGTATGTTATCTGAAGAATTAAGCTTCACTATAAATTTATGGTGTCCCTGAATTGTCACATTAACATTAATATAGATGCTAAATCATAAAACCATTTACAATTTTGTGTGTTTTTAAAACAATTTATATGCTAAATATTAAAGCAATAAGTATTTATTTAATATGCATTAATTACGTAGTAATTAACACTAAAATATATTGTTTTACATTTTGGTAAAGGGGCTATGGGACTTTTATTATGAAGCGTCAGTGAAGATGACGTATTATTGCCGCGCGCTTCGTTTCTTGTATACGAATGACGTTCTCTGAACGTCGCAGAGTTTTATCAATTTTCAATCCTGAAAAAAAGTAACTGTTTCTTAACAGTTTAACTAAGTTTATATAAAGTATGGTGATGTTTGAAGTCAGGCATTAAAAGCAACGACTATGTTTTAGTAATACGTGTAAATCTAGTTCAAAGACGGGACCCCAAGTGCACTCTTTGGAAACATGCACAGGTTATCGTTAGACATTCAGAAATGCGAGCAGTGATGCTACAGGATCCAGCAAGTGTTATTATTATGATGGTTGTGTTATTGAAGCGCTGCAAAACTGAAAGCCACAGCAGCCTGGTGCATTAAAAGAAAGCTAATGTAAGTACATGTTCACACTGCACTGACAACTAACGGTAGGTATTTTAGTTGCTGTATTCATGATGCCTGAACAAACTGTAAATTCTGCTTCGTGCTAATGCCTTTTCTTAGTTTAGGTTTATTTATTTTACATTGAACATAGAGGTTTTAGGTATTTGTTTAAAGATTTATTGCTTATACTACAACATTACGTGGAAAAAATAGGCAACGTGTAACGTTACCAGTAAATGTAAATAGAGGTAAGTAGGTACTGAATCAAAAATGTACTCACCTAAAGAAAAACAAAAAAATCAGTTCCACATTTAATTGTACTGAAGAAGTTAAGTATGTAACACTAACAACTTGAAATCAAGAGACTTCGTAAAGCAATCTTAAATGTTCTTAAATGTGTAAGTTCTCAACTATGTTAGACTGTACAAACACTTGAAAAATAACAGCTGTAAAAACAATATCTTGAAAATGTTACATTTTAAATTCAGCAGTAGTCCATCTTGAAGTAAGTGAGTATGGTCATATTAGCAAAGTGTGCAATGCTGTAACCCAGTAACCTGTAAAAAGTTGGTTTTCAGGTTTCATCTCGTCTAAAATGGCATCGGATGACTTGATTGCAAAGAGGGAAAGAATCCAGAGGGAGATTTTGGCCCTTGAGAGTTCTCTGGGTGCCGACAACAGCATCATAGACCTACTGTCATCTGACAGCGACAGTGGTAAGTCACTGTCTCATAAACGTAAGAGAGATGCCCACCTACACTGTGTTTTGGGGCATTCCATCACATTAACACCCATGACGCCCACAAATGCTTTCTAGGTAGTAGATGGGCAGCTTATTGTGACAATGAGAAACAGCCTATTATGGAAATGTAAAAAAATGTATATTGCTGTATTATAGAGGTTCAATTAATGAATTAATCATTATTTTGAGTAAGTTCTTTCAAATGAATTGATTAAATTGATTCACAGGATGTTCAAAATGTTTCTGTAGTGGTCTGTTGATGATTTAATGAAGTTCTTGCATGGAATGCTCATTGAAAAGCCATGGAATTTCATTTGTCAAAAAGTTGGGAGCTGTGTTTTGTGACTTGTGATCTGTGTTCATGTAATATTATTTTTCCATGACAGATGATGAATCTGATGACAGTGGACCTGTAATTGAAGGAGTGGTAAGTATATAGAATGATGTAATGCACTATAGAAATGAAATGTAATAAATATATATATATATAGAATATATCTAATATGCGTATAACTCCCCCTTGAAGCCTGATGACTTGGAGAAAGAGCGTCTGCGGATTCAGAGGGAGATTGAGGAGTTAGAGAATACACTTGGTGCTAATGCAGCACTGGCTGACGTATTGCAGGGTAAATAATAATATTATAATTGACAGTGATTGTCATCCGCTTAAAAAATGTACCTTCACAATTCATGAAAATAGTAGGTTATTGCTTTTAAATATTGGACATGTATTCTGGTGGGTCAGTAGTATTTTATTATAGGGTCTGCTGCTAATCAGTTTTTTTTTTTTTTGTGTGTGAAACAGACAGTGAACATGGAACTGATTCTGTGAGTTACCCCTTTGCTTCCTTCATACATGCTTATGCTGCTATTCCTATAAATGTCCTAATTATTTTTTAAAAATGCTTATAAAATGGTTCTGCCTTTATTAGAGTGATGAAGACAGTGATGAGGATGATGATGAGTTGGATCTTCCGCAAAATGTGGAGACTTGCCTGCAAATGAATTTGGTCTATCAGGAGGTGCTGAAAGAGAAACTGTCTGAGCTGGAAAAGCTCCTCAAAGAGAATCAACAGCAGCAGGTGAACGACAAACATCTGGGCTGTAGTTCATTGAAACAGAGTCTTCATGCCACTCCAATGCATGAGTTACACTTTAACTATCTTAAAAGCTGACTGTATCTCCACAGAAAGAGATTGAGGTCCAGCTCTCTGGCCCAAGCACTTCTACCTCCTCCGTACCAGGACTTCCCTCTCAGAAACTCTTTCTTGGATACTTCATGAAGCCTTACTTTAAAGACAAACTCACCGGTCTGGTATGTTATGTCCATGAAATCATGCATTACGTGATCATTATTGACCCCAGAATAAAGTTGTATTTATTCTTTTTATTTGCCACCAGGGCCCTCCAGCAAATCCAGAGACTAAAGAGAGACTGAGTCATGGAACCAGACCTGTTGATGAGCTGAAAATAAAAGATGTATGTTTTAAGACATTGTGCTTGCTGCTTGTTACTTGAAGATGTATTTATATATATATAAATAAATCTATATTAATCTATATAAATATAAATCTCTTTCAGGGAAGGTTGGCAGAAAACTTTGCTGAGTAACGCAGTTGCCACAGACATTATGAAAAGGATGCTACAACCCAAACTATCCAAGTAAGTTCCAGAAAAGGAAAAGCTAACCTAAATAGCTGGTTATTGTTTCCGTGTGTGTGTAATATATATATATATATATATATATATATATATATATATATATATATATATATATATATATATATATATATATATATATATATATATATATTATTATTATTATTTTTATTTTTTTGAGCGCTTTTTCTTTGGATCTGTTTTCATAGGCTGGACTATTTGAGTGCCAAGATGTCTAGAGTTGAGGATGAAGAAAAAGAGGGGTTGAAAAAACAAATTGAATTAATTGAGAAAGAAATCGCAAAAATCAGGTAAAGACATTTTAAGCACCTTGTCTCAGAGATGTCGTCCTGTAAGATTGTACCTACTCTTCCATTCAAAAGTTTAAGGTCAGAAAGATATTTTTTATATACTATACATTAATAATATTACAAAACATTTCAAATAAATGCTGTTCTTTTGAACTTCCTATTCATCAAAGGATTTCCACAAAAATATTACGCAGCACAACTTTTTTCAACATTGATAAGACATTTTCAGCATATTAAAATGATTTCAGCAGGATCATGTGAAATTGAAGACTGCTGAAAAAGAAATACATTTTCAAAAACAAAAAAAACAATAACCTTACAGACTCCAAACTTTTGAATGTTAGTGTACTTATTGTGCAATAAAATGTGTATTCAAACTTAATAATATCACCGTAGCACCCTAAAAGACGATCAGCTGGTGGGAGAACGACATGATGATCATGACTGGGAGAAAATATCAAATATTGACGTAAGTTATCTAGTTGTTTTATTGATATGAATCCAAATACATCTTGTACTATCTGCTAACAACTGTTTCTCATTTTATGAAAGGATTTGTTTTCTGTGTGATAGTTTGAAGGTTTGAGACAGGCTGACGATTTGAAAAGGTTCTGGCAGAACTATTTGCACCCCTCCATTAACAAGTCGGTGTGGAAACAGGATGAGATTGATAAACTGAAAGGAATTGTAGAAGAATACAATTGCTGCCATTGGGACAAAATCGCAGAGGCTCTTGGGGTAAGGATTGAGAAGCAGCTATTTTGAAAGTTCATGAATTTATGTTAATATGCTGTCTATTGTGGTTTTAACACCTATACTATTCATTTAATGCATATATATATATATATAAATAATGTCTTATTTGCTTTCCAGACCAACAGGACAGCTTTCATGTGCTTCCAGACTTACCAGCGATACATTTCGAAGACCTTCAGAAGGAAAGAGTGGACACGGAAGAAGACCAGATCCTCAGAAACCTTGTTGAAAAAATGAGAATTGGCAACTTCATTCCTTACATACAGAGTGAGACACTTGGGTCTTCTTGAGTTCTTGTACTGGATGTGGAATATTGGTTTCTAAAACAGAACATTCTGACTCTGAAATCAGATTGGATAAGTCACATTCAAAATAAAATGGGTGATTATGCACCATTATCAGGCATAACATTATTTATATCGTAATATTGTGTTGGTCCCCTTTTTGCTGCCAAAACAGCCCTGACCTGTCGAGGCATGGACTCCACTAGACCCCTGAAGGTGTGCTGTGGTATCTGGCACCAAGATGATTGCAGCAGGTCCTTTAAGTCCTGTAAGTTGTGACCTGGGGCCTCCATGGATCTGACTTGTTTGTTCATCACATCCCACAGATGCTCGATTGGATTGAGATCTGGGGAATTTGGAGGCCAAGTCAACACCTCAAACTCGTTGTCTTCAAACCATTCCTGAACCATTTTTGCTTTGTGGCAGGCCGCATTATCCTGCTGAAAGAGGCCACAGCCACCAGGGAATACTATTTCCATGAAAGAGTGTACATGTTCTTCAACAATGCTTAGGTACTAGGTGGTATATGTCAAAGTAACATCCACATGGATGGCAGGATCCAAGGTTTCCCAGCAGAATTTTGCCCAAAGCATCACACTACCACCATCAAAATGCATTCTGGCGCCATGTGTTCCCCAGGTAAGATAGAATGACTCATCAGACCAGGTCACCTTCTTCCATTGCTCTGTGGTCCAGTTCTGATGCTCACTGTTGACACTTTCGGCGGTGGACAGGGGTCAGCATGGGCACCCTGACTGGTCTGCGTCTATACAGCCCCATACGCAACAAACTGCGATGCACTGTGTATTCTGACACCTTTCTATAAGAACCAGCATTAACTTCTTAAACAATTTGAGCTACAGTAGTTTTTGATCGGACCACACAGGCCAGCCTTTGCTCCCCATGTGCATCATTGAGCCTTGGTCGCCCCATGACCCTGTTGCCGGTTCACCACTGTTCCTTGGACCACTTTTGATAGATACTGACCACTGCAGACCAGGAACACCCACAAGCGCTGCAGTTTTGGAGATGCTCTGACCCAGTTGTCTAGCCATCACAATTTGGCCCTTGTCAAACTCGTTTAAATCCTTAAGCTTGCCCATTTTTCCTGCTTCTAACACATCAACTTTGAGGACAAAATGTTCACTTGCTGCCTAATATATCCCACCCACTAACAGGTGCCGTGATGAAGAGATAATAATGTTATGCCTGATCTGTGTATAATGTAGATTTAATTCTTCTGTAAATAGAAGAAAACCAATAAGGGAACTATGAGGAATTCATTCACACATGATGTGTTCTTGCACTTTTTTTGAATAGTTTGTTTTAAATACAAGAATGTGTCCTTTATGATAGGATTAATTTACAGTTGTATTTTTGGAAACATGTATCATAGGAGTCATATATTTGTAATATTTATTATCTCTGCAGTGTCATATTTCATGGTGGGCCGTGATGGATCACAGCTGTCATATCGCTGGTCGTCCGTTCTGGATCCCTCTATAAAGAAAGGTCCCTGGTCCAAAGAGGAGGACCAGGTATGGAGCATAATTAATTTTTACGTAGTTTGGAGACGTATGGAATTTGATCTGAGTAATTTCCAGGTCTGGATAACTATGGAAAAAAAGAAAACAGTTTCTAATAAAAAAATCTATATCATACAAGCAAAGTATTTTCATTGCAAAAGTTTAGTGACCCTTTAGTGATTGTCGAACACGTTAATTCAAGGTGCACATTTTCTTTACGCAAAACTGTTTGTCTTTACCATAAGCTTTTTAACTGCAATAAATGAATGTGCGTGTGCCACTCAAGCCAATAACAGATAAAGAAGCCAACAATCATCTAAATCAGATTGTACTTTAATGTTTGACGATAGTGCAACATCAAACCACATTTACAGTGTCAAACTGATGTGTCAGAGGTAAACAACAGAGGTTGTTGAACATTTTAGGTCGTTCATTATGTAAGCACGTTATCACTTTGAGAAAATCAATTTAAAAAAAAAGAAAATTAAAAATATTTATATAATGCTGAACCATTTATGTTAAATGTTATTGTCTGAAAGATGTGCAAATAGGTTTGGAGTTGAGTCTGGAAAAGTTTGGAATTTTGGAATGAAAAATTTGTAATTTATTTAATGAGAAACAGATGCTTTTGTATCACTGAATACACAAATGTTTAATATCTGTTGCAGTCACACATGCATGTTTTTTTGCTGTTTCTTGCTAAAATCACATCCCCGTGTTCACTTATTTGACGCACTGCTCTCATATCAGTTGTTGCGGAATGCTGTCGCAAAGTATGGTGCCAAAGAATGGGGGAAAATCAGAATGGAAGTGCCAGGCAGGACTGACGGTGCTTGTCGTGACCGGTATGACTTATTTTAGATAAAAGTAAATTTATGCTCTGCAACTAATGTTTTATAGTAACGTCCCTGAAATCATCTCAACTCCTAAATCAATCTTGTCGGATTGACTAGTGCACTATATGATAGCAATAATTAAATGGTATATCATAAAAGATGTTTGGCCACCTGGCACTTGATATATAAATATGAATATTTTTCTATCTTAGGTACTTGGATTGTCTTCAGGAGAATGTGAAAAAGGGGCCTTGGAGCGAGGAGGAGGTGGAGCTACTAAAACAAAAGGTTGAGAAATATGGTGTTGGTAAGCGATATCCCTATATTTGGTATATATATAAAAGTTTGGGGTCAATGCAATTTTGTTTTTTTAAATACATTAACAAATATATTAACTACAAAATCAGCATATTAGAATATTTCTGAAGGATCCTGTGACACTGAAGGCTGGAGAAATGATGCTGAAAATTCAGCTTTGACATCACAGGAAAAAAAAAACTTTTTAAATCAGAAAACTGTTACATTGAATTGTACTACTATTGCAAAATATTACAGTTTTAACTGTATTTTGATCAAACAAATGCAGCCTTGGTGGGCACAAGATATTTCTTAAAAAACAACAAAAAAAACAACAACAACAAAAAAAACATTTTACTGACCCAAATCTTTTGAATGGTAGTGCATCTAAATAACAAAATAACAGCCAGTTTAAGATGAATCATCATGACTATTTTAAAGAGCCCTTATTATGGATTTTTGAAAATTACCTTTCATGTAGTGTGTTACATAGTTCTGCAAAGTTTTAAATCTGAAAGTACAACATATATGAAGTTATTGTCTCTCAAAAGTAAGAGTTGACTCAGAGTTTATTAAACAAATCATCTTTCACACAAGTTGAAGCCGTTTCATTGTGATGTCAAGACGAAACATTAGCATACTGCCCGTCCACTTATTGCGCATGCAGACACCAGGGACAACTTAAATACTGCAGCAGATTCATGTGGATACTGGATAGCATCATATCGAGAAGATTCTGTGCTCTACAATGTGTTTTAACTGGCTAACTCACGTTATTACTGTCTTACTGAAACACTACTGTAAATCAGCTGTGGCCTGCAGTATTACCTAAAACTGTCTATTAATGCAGGTTGTCTGTCATTCTTACTACTTTGAGTAAAGATAAAGGATGGAGCAAGATTTGTTTTGCAAACGTTAATGTTTACATCAGCTGGGCTAACGTATGCACTGTTATTGATACAGTTCCCACATGTGCACTGCAATACATTAGAGACACACACACAGGTTTGTTGATGGACGCACACTTGTTAATGCTGATGGTGAATAATTACAGTTGAAACATCTCATAATGTAACACAAGCTGAGTAGCATCACTGAGAAATGTCCTGCTTAAGGGTTGAGTTGAATAACTAGTTCTTCCAATGTTTCATCATCGATTCGGTCTCGTACTGGTATTGATGTTACATCAACGTCAATATTACTATCTTTACAGTGTGTACAATCTAGGGCTGGACCAGAATATTTGAATATTCGGTTGGTCAGGTTGATATTCGATTTTCAATTTTGGGATTTGAATGTTAGTTTTTTGTTTTTCTCGCAAATCCGGCACCCCCCTCGAAACGGTTCTCATTTGTGCTTGAATAGCTAAAAAAATGGTATTGGGACTAGCCCTAGTACAATCACTGAGCTTTAGGAAGCCTCCGGACGGAGCTGGAGTTCAGTTATAGTAATAGATGTTTGTTTCTGAAATGCGCGCTGTACACGGTAGACCAATGACAACAGACTGGGCTGTCAGACCAATCAGATCAGAGTAGACCAATCACAACAGACTAAAACGTCTGACCAATCAGATCAAGTAGCTTGCGGTAAAATTAGGGATTTAGAGACTGATTAATCTATCGAGTTGTTTGAGAATTATTGAACATTGTGGTGTTATGAGAAAATGAGTTTTCCCTTTGATGCATGTAAACCTGTTGTTGGAGACCTCCTAAACAAAATTAGGAAAATTTAAAATAGCATAATAGGGGCACTTTAAATCACGTTTGAAGTGCCCCTATTAAAGACTCATGCAAAGGGAACTTTTAAACGAACAGATTTTATTTTCATTTTACTTTTGAAGTCAAGCTTTGACCTCACTGCTAATTGGTTCATGTGTAGTGTGAACATTGCAGCTTTGACACTTGTAGACAGCCTCATAAATGACTATAGTAATTTTCAGTGTAGACACTGTCGTTCTTCAAAAGAGCTATAAACAAAAGAGCTATATATATATTTTTTTTTTTTTGGCAGACCAAAATGCATCCATACTGTATCCTAAATAATCTAGATTTTCTTTATTGTGTATCATCATTTTCCAGGCAAGTGGAGTAAGATTGCCTCAGAGATCCCAAACCGGGTTGACTGCCAGTGCCTGAACAAGTGGAAATTACTGACAAAAGCTGTAAGTTCATTCTTCAGGATGTCTTGCAGCCTTGAAGAAGATTAATATCATGCATAATCATCGACCCTATGTGGTTTTTTGTTTGTTTTTTAGAGTCAAAATAAAGGCATAAGAAGAGAAATGCCACAAACAACAATACAACAAAAATCTGTAAGTTAATTCTCCAGGATGTCTTGCAGCCTTCAAGAAGATTAATATCATGAATAATCATATACACTTTTTTTGTTTTGTTGTTGTTGTTCTTTTTAGAGTCCAAATAAAGGCGCACAAAGAGAAATGCCGCAAACAATACAACAAAAAGCTGTAAGTTAATTTTTCAGGATGTCTTGCAGCCTTCAAGATTGATATCATGATTAATCATACACACTGTGTTGTTGTTTTTTTAGAGTCAAAATAAAGGCATCAAAAGAGAGAGGCCGCAAACAACAATACAACAAAAAGCAAAACGACGAAAAGTGTTGAGAAACATTAAAAAGGAGAAGGAAACCTCCTCTAGCTCTGAGGATGAAAAAGAGATAAAGTATATGGACAGTGATACTGAACCAGATGATCCCTTAGTCAAAGATATGGAAATACCACGAAAGGACTATGTACAGCCAGATATGAAGGAATGGATACCTGCAAATGCGAACATGCTGGTTATTTCTCCAGGAGCTCTAGGGACAGCGTGGGTCCGTCTTCCCACCAGTGAGGAGGAGCTACAGGAATCCACTAAAGAATCTGCGTTAGGCCGCATTCGATCACAGAAGAGCAAGTGTCTGAAAGTCAAGCCCGTTTTGGTGCGCAACACCATCCTGAACAGCTTTGGAAACATGGAAAGAACTTATGTGGGTATGAATCCTACTGTCCTACAGAGCCAGGTAAGAGCTGTTTTCTTCATTCTCTATTCTTGTTGTATCAGTGCAGATTTATATGTTCTGCTGTTCTTTGTAAAATGAATTTCATTCCATGCATGCAGACTGACGATGAGAAGGCCATGCTCAAGGTGTCATTGAGTGATATTAAACTCTTCATGAAGTGGAAGGGAGCAACTGTAATAAATAAGGTGTGGTTAACAGAGATAATGCTTGATGTTACATTTATAAGGCCATTACATTATTAGTATTTGTTTAAAATTGCCACTTGTCAAAAGATAATAAGATTTGAAACTATAGCAGACTCACCCAAAAATGAAAATGATCCCATCATATCCCTAGCCATCCCAGGTGTATATGACTTTCTTCTTTCAGGCGAATACAATCAAATTGTATTGAAAAATGTCCCGGCTAATCCAAGCATTATAATGACAGTGAATGGCACAAAAAAGTCTATCCATCTATTAGAAAAGTAATCCGCACGGCTCCGGGGGGTTAATGAAGGCCGTCTGAAGCGAATCAATGGGTTTGTGTAAGAAAAATATCCATATTAAAAACATAATAAAGTAGATTCCTGCAGACTGCCGTCCGTATTCAACAAGTGTAACGCTCTCACAGTTCAAAATGCTTACACTACATCAGACGTCATTGTCACGGCAGTTCAATTCTTTGTATACGGAAGGTCTGTAGCAAGCTAGATATTTTACTTAATAACTTGTTAAATATGGATATTTTTCTTACAAAAAAAACATTAATTTGCTTCAGAAGACCTTTAGAATCAGAATCAGAATCAGAAAGAGCTTTATTGCCAAGTGTGCTTTCACACACAAGGAATTTTTTGGTGCTGAAGCTTCCAGTGCACATATACAATACAAATACAACAGTAATAAATAAAAAAATTCTAAGAATAAAAAATATAAACAGTATAAGGTCACGGTTACGTTTAGTCAGAAAAGACATAGATTATGAATATTTACAGTATTTGGAGAGTAAGAATAAATATAAATAATATGAATAATCACCTGAGTTTAGGAGATATTGCACTAAGCAGTGGAGTAATTGCACTTAAAGGCATTTGCCTTGGGGGTGGGTGGTTGGGGGGTTAACTGTTCAAGAGGGAAATGGCCTGTGGGAAGAAACTGTTCCTGTGCCTAGATGTCCTAGTGGCCAGTGATCGGAGTCGCCGTCCTGAGGGTAACAGTTCAAACAGGTGGTGTCCGGGGTGAGTGGAGTCTGTGATGATTTTACCTGCTCTCTTCCTCACTCTGGAAGAGTACAGGTCCTGGAGGGTTGGCAGGTGGGCACCAATAATCCTCTCTGCAGTCCGGATGGTACGTTGCAGTCTCCTGATGTCTGATCTGGTAGCTGAACCAAACCAGACAGTGATGGAGGTGCATAAGACCGACTCAATGACAGCCGAGTAGAACTGAATCAGCAGCTCCTGTGGTAGGTTGAACTTCCGCAGCTGACGGGAAGGAAGTACAGTCTCTGCTGGGCCTTTTTCACAATGGAGTCGATGTGATTGTCCCACTTCAGGTCCTGAGAGATGGTAGTGCCCAGGAACCTGAAAGACTCCACTGCGTCCACAGTGCTGTTCATGAGGGTGAGTGGGGGGAGTGATGGGCTGTTCCTCCTGAAGTCCACTATCATCTCCACTGTTTTGAGCGTTCAGCTCAAGGTTGTTATAACTGCACCAGACAGCCAGCTGTTCAACCTCCAGTCTGTAAGCAGACTCACCGTTCTGGATAAGGCCGATGACAGTGGTGTCGTCTGCAAATTTCAGGAGCTTGACAGAGGGGTCTTTAGAAGTGCAGTCATTGGTGTACAGGAGAAGAGCAGTGGGAGAGAACGCACTCCTGGGGCGCCAGTGCTGATTGTGAGAGATCTGGATGTAAGTTTACCCAGTCTCACCGCTGCTGCCTGTCTGTCAGGAAGCTGGAGATCCACTGACAGATTGAGGATGGCATGGAGAGCTGGGTCAGTTTGGCTGTGAGGAGCTCAGGCATGATGGTATTGAAGGCCGAACTGAAGTCCACAAATAAGATCCTTGCGTAAGTCCCGGGTCTGTCGAGATGTTGCAGGATATAATGCAGTCCAATGTTGACTGCATCATCCACAGACCTGTTTGCTCTATAGGCAAATTGGAGAGGATCCAGCAAGGGTCCAGTGATGTCCTTCAGGTGGGCCAACACCAGTCTTTCAAATGACTTCATGACCACAGACGTGAGAGCGACAGGTCTGTAGTCATTTAGTCCAGTGATTTTGGGTTTTTGGGGCGGGAATGATAGTGGAGCGTTTGAAGCAGCAGGGAACTTCACACTGCTCCAATGATCTGTTGAAGATCTGCGTGAAGACTGGGGCCAGTTGGTCAGCGCAGGCTTTCAAACAAGCAGATGAGATGCCGTCTGGGCCTGAAGCTTTCTTAGTCTTCTGTTTTTGAAGACTCGGCTCACGTCCTCCACACAGACCTTAAGCTCGGGTTGGATGGGAGGGGGAGGAGAGGGGTGCAGGGGGTGATGGTGAGGGTGTGAAGTGCAGATCAGAGTGGGTGAGTGGTGTGAGACTGGGCTTTTCAAACCTGCAGTAGAATGCATTCAGATCGTCAGCCAGTTTATTAACCCCCGGAGCCGTGTGGATTACTTTTATAATGGATGGATGCACATTTTTGGGCTTAATTTTTGGCTGCCATTCACTGCCATTATAAAGCTTGGATTAGCCAGGACATGTTTTAATATAACTCTGATTGTATTCATCTGAAAGAAGAATGTCATATACACCTAGGATGACTTGAGGGTGAGTAAATACAAATTTTGGGTGAACTATCCCTTTAAGGTAGCATATTGTCTTTCTAATAATGTCATACTTATTACTTTATAAAGTAACATTTGGAAAATATATTAACTTTAAAGCTGCAGTCAGTAACCTTTGGCGCTCTAGCGGTTAATAAACAGACCTGCATGAATCTGTGCGGAAGAACATTGTAGCCGGAGCTATTTCGCTCTGTTTATGTCTATGTCACACAGGTACTGGACCCGACCGTTCTAAATTAGTCTAAATACAGACTCACACTTATTATAGGTGTACCGTAGTGATTCAGGATAGGACAAAATACAGTTTGGAAAATAGATTGGATGATGTATTCGCTCATTATATAATTTTTGTAAATTTTGAACACAAAAAAGTTATGGACTGCAGCTTTAAAAAAAATGTTTTCTTTTATATTGATTATATACTTTTTTCTTTTCAAAATGACTTAAAGAAAAATGACCTCCTTAAAAATGACCTCCTGAAAGCTATCACCCCATGGGTTGGAAATGTGATCCTGCCTCCTCCAGTGAAAGAAAATACATTTTGCGAAGGTACAGACAAAACTTCTGAAAATATATGGTTTGGTTATAAGCAGGCTTCATGGAGTTTGCACAAAAAAATAATTTGTATTCCTTAATCAAACTTGCTCTTCTTCTGAAACAACTTGCCAGGCAGACTACTGGATAAGGATACCATTAGCTAAAATGATATTAAAGCAATGTTTTAGCAACCTCAAATATTATACAGTTAATTTCTGAAGTTCTGCCCCTTTTTTGAGAAATGTCTCATTATGGAACTAAAATGAGAACCATAATTTACATTACTTTAGTGCATTTAGTTTGTAGTATTCTACATTCAGATTGTAGTGTTCAGATTCCATGAGGGCCTAGTCATGAGCGAATGGTTCAATGCATATGTTTTTATTGTCAGTTATTCATCAATAATCTGTTTACAGGTGATATTGTTGGAATAAAAGCAGCAGACATCCCTCTCCCAAAGACATCAGTGCTTTCATTTTTTATCAAAGTAAGCCTAACATCTTTGTCAACATTTATGATTAAATAAAAGAAATGAAGATTACACGGAAGATTATTGTTTCACTTGGTTTTGTGTTATGTCTGAAAACAGGCTTTGCACATAGATGTCGTGGGTTGCAGAAATGTCATTGAAATTCAGGAAAAGGAAGGCATTAAGGTATTTATTTATTGATTTATCTTACATTTATTAACAAAGTTGTCATAATTTGTTGTAAGGCTGCCCTCGATGATTTTCTAGTCGACTGTAGTCCTTCATTTAAGCCATTTGTCAACTAGTCACATATTTATGATATTAATTTAATTACTTGCATATATACTCGAGGGTGGCATCAGAAAATATGCTAAAGAGGATCACCAATTCCTTTGGAGTTTAGTCAACTATTAGGGGACTTTGTTTCTGATATGCATATAAATGCATATAAATATTCTGTATATTTTAAGAATTTAGAATGTTCAATCAGTGTTGTCAATTGTTCTCTCCTGTCATCTTTTTCCAGAAGCCTATTGCTGTATGTCAACCGAGAACAGGTATCTCAGTTTATGTTTATCCATTTTGAAGTCTGGAAATAAAATAGCAAAAAATACACGTTTAAAGAACATCCAAAGAGCTTCAGGTATTTCTGTCAAAACATGAATAATGCTAATGTGTCGTTCCTGTGGTTATTTAGAACCTCCTAAAACAGTGGCAGCAATGCTTCAGGAAAGAAACAAGAAAGCTGAACACAAGAAACCTGCAGAACCTCCTCAACATCCACCTCCCATGCAGCCAGTCAAGCAGATGATGCCCCCTGCTTTGATTCATCCAAGCAATCTTGTCATTACACAGCCAAACATGCAGGAGGCAGTGCAACCTTTAATGCTTAAAGGACAGAAAGTACCACTATTGCCACAGTCACCATCGCAAGCTTTATCATTGATTCCTCTACAGCGGACCCCCACAATGTCTAAATCACCAAGTGTGGAAGACTCAAACAGCGTCACATCTATGAAACGCAACCCCAAACATACTGAGAAAGTCCAATCCCTAATGCAAGAAGCTAAAGTTAAAAGTAGAAAAAAAGAGTCAACGAAACAAAAAAAGAGCAAACTCCCTGTTTTTCAGACCATTACATTGCAGACGCAACCGGTTAACTGGATCCTTACTCCCACCGGGTTGGTACAAGTAACTGGTCCACTTTCTACTAATATGCCAAGCAACCAGACACTGAACGTGCCAAACAGTTCCCCCCTAAATAACAGTATTCGTCCATTCACCTCAACCAATTTACACCCATCATCATCTGCCCTTGTTATTTCTGCTTCTTCTGTCAATCCTGCCCATATAAGTTCTTCTGTCTCGTATGCCTCTATCTATACCCAAAATAATGTCTCCTCTATGAACGTATATAGCCCCAGAGGTAATAATTCAGGCATCCAGATGCCTCCTTCAACTTCTAGTAGTTTAGTACAGAACCAAAGTATGCTACAAAGTGCTCAGACGTTATCCCAAGCACCTACCAATGTTGACCAGACAAAGAACTCATCAGACTCCTCCTCTGATAAAACCATTGTTGGGCAATATCAGTCATCTCCTTCAGCTGACCCCAGTGCATCTCATCCTGTTGTCAGTGTTCTTCCAGTTTCCTTGACTGTTCCAACTTTGGCTAGTGGACCAACAAATGAAGTGGCAAAACCTTTTAGTGTTTCTGAAAATGGCTGCTTTCCTGTGAGAACTAGTCAGCTGCCAACAGTCATCCAACAGAAAAGTTTGCCTGTCACAATATTAAGACCCCTTTGTCCTCCTAGAAGACCTCTCCCACTTCTGGCTCCTGCACCTCAGATTGTAGCTCCATCATTTCGTGTTGTAGCTCCATCACCTCAGGTTGTAGCTCCATCACTTTGTATTGTAGCTCCATCACCTCAGGTTGTTGCTCCATCACTTCGTGTTGTAGCTCCATCACCTCAGGTTGTAGCTCTGTCACCACGTTTTGTTGCTCTATCACCACATGGTGCATCTCCTTCACCTGGTGCTGCATCTCCATCACCTTGTTTTGCATCTCCTTCGTATTGTGTTCCAGCTCCATCTGTAGTACCTCAAATCACAACATCCAATGAACCATTGATCCCTTTTCCTGATCTTCCCTCTGATGATGTGGTCTTCGATCCTCACTTGATATTTCCTGAGCAGTCATCTGAAGTAAATGACTGGATAAATGGGAACGGTGGAATTCCGATACCTGATCTTGAGATGTCTTTGCCTTACCTTCCACCGTCTGTCGCCAGCATCAAAACACTGACTTCTTTGCTCAAAGCTAAACAATCTCTTCTTACATCTGCAGTGAAAAGCCTTCCAGTTGAATATCGAAATGGCATAGGAGAAGAAGCTCAAGTAGCTGCAATCCGAAAAATGATTGCCGAAAGGTTTGCCTCAAATCCAGCGTACCTGCTTTTCAAGGCTCGTTTCTTGTCGTGCTTCACCTTACCAGCTCTTTTGGCCACCATAAACCCATATGAGAAATTTCAGTCACCCACAGATAAAAATGGTGAGGAAGATGAGGATTTGCATTTGCTAAAGAGGAAAAAAAGAGTTCGGCCTCCAGCTGCAGTAAGTTGCGCTTAACATTGTAGCAACCTTTGTTTTGTTTAGTTTTTTTTTGTTTTTGTGCTAATGTATTTTTCTCTTTCAGAAAATAGTGCTTAACATGAATGAAAACGAAGCATCAGCAAAACAATTCTCAGGAATCAGTACATAAAGGCATCAAGTTGGCGTCAAGTTACATAAGATTCATCAGTTGTTCAATATCCATACCATGCAATGGCAATTAAGTGCTAATAGCTTCAGATTCTGTTAAATCTGACTTTTTATATCAGTTTAAGGGACCAGTCAGATATTGTGTTCATTGCACTGATTTATTTTACTCCATCCATGTGTTTTGTTGTAAGAACATGTTAACTGGCAATTTTCTTGGAGAAAAAAAAATACTATTTTGCACCAAACTGTTGTTAAATTATTGTTAAATTATTTTATACCTTTGTTTTGTTGCTGTTATTGTTTCTGAAATAAATTATATAGAATTGTGAAATGTCTTGTCATTTTAGGTTTTTGTATTATAAGCATTTATCATTTTTTATGCTTTTATTTTATGTGATCATAATGGGGAAATAAATTTAAAAATAAATGTTTTGGGATGTTTAACCCCTTTAACACAAAGTATACCGCTGCCGAAGTGTACACTTGTAACTTCATGAAACATGCTCCGATCTTTGAAAAAGCACATCTTTCTTTACAACAGACTCTCACTCACGAGTCCAAACTCACCATAATCCATCGCTTAGATCTAAAGATATTCCTCATGGATATGAGTATGCCTTCTGAGTGTCAAGGGCTAAACAAAAAGGCTTCCTTGGTTTCAAATGTTTTAACATTTGATTACTTTATGACATCACCAAAATATTTTATCCAGATGCAGATCACATGTAGGAAACTTCACCAAAAAGAAATTTCCTCCTACCTTATTTAATTCCCGAGTTCTTGCATGTCAAATTAGAAAGTAAAATTCAAAAAAAAAAAAAAAAAAAAATATATATATATATATATATATATATATATATATATATATATATATATATATATATATATATATATATATATATATATATATATATATATATATATATATATGTGTGATGTGATCTATGAAAACCCATCACATGGTGAAATTTTACCTTCCAGCTTTCCAGCTCAATTTCCATACAGTTTGAGTGATCTTCTGAACCATATATTTCCACAATTTTCATACATTTGATGAAGTAGGCTAGACATCCTATTCGGAAGTAGGCAGTTTGGCAGTATTTGATTTGAATTCAACCTCTAATAAATATAAAAAGAACATGTGCATTATAGCTCACTGCTGCATGATTCACAAATGCAAAATCTATATTTTTTCCTTTATATTTAAAACTTTTCCAGAATTTTTTATCTCAAAAAATTGACTGGATGTTGTATTTTGAACTCTTGGCATGAAAACAAATTGGTTGTCTACCAATCTTTTTTTGTGTGTGTGTGTGTGTTCATCGCTATTTCAAAATAAAGGTCTGAACTTAATATAAAAATATGAAAACTTGAATTTATAAGCTGCATCGTTACACAAGGGGACTAGCTAACGTACTCTGAAGAGAACAGCAACTTAGTAAGTAGTGAAATAAGTTTTCCATTGTTTATCATGGGCAGTCTCTGAACTTTGATCACCCATTGTCTAGATCACGGCATCGCGCTTGTGTAACTTTACAAAAGTAGCAATCACAGCGCACCGGCAGCATAGCTAAACTGACTCCTCTTCAGTAACTTCTCCTTCATCTCTGGATGTAATCCATTATATGATCGTTTATGGCACTGACTTCACCAGGATTAAGCTGATGAGACGAACGAGATCTTTAAAGCGAGATCTTTAAAGCGATGCTGTTGTTCTCTTTTGCTTCGCCATTTCACGATACGATAACGTTTTATTAAATAAAAACTTTGCGTGTCGTAGTTTTCATAGGACTAGCGGGAAATGTGCTTTGATACAGCTTTATTCTACATGTAATGGGGTTTATTTTGATGGCTGAACTGTCTCTTTGGTGTTAAGAGAGTGAAAACTATGACCGTTTTTTTGCAGCTGTGTTCTAAAACACTAGAGAAAGACGCAGTTTTTTTCCACTTGTTGCAACAAACTGCTATTTTCTGCACTAAATAACGTGAATTTTGCCAAGATAATTTTAGAAATGATAGACGTTATAGAATAATAATTTAATGAAAACCCAATTTTGACAAAAAATTGACTTTCAACCTATTCGATCTAGCTGAAAACGTTCCAGCGCGACATCCGACGGGTTTTCCCAGATCCCAGATATATATATATATATATTTATATATAAACTTGTATTTTTTATACTGTAAAGCGCTTTGAGAAGCTCCTTTAAAGGCACTATAGAAAATAAAGTTATTAAGATCACAGAGTGAATAAATTATTCATGGATGACAAAATTATTTAGAAAATGTCAAAAACTTTGCTTAATTCTGCAACCAAATGCTGTAGCAGTGCATTGCAACACAATTTATTGTGAAATAGAGGAAAACAAAACAAAAAAACAGCACTGACAACTGGAAAAGGGGAACTTCTGCCACCACAGTGCTCAGTGAACTTAATTTCCTTTTAGAGTTTACAGACCAGCAGAATGTGTAATGTGCATTTGGCATTACAGCTTATTGCTATCAAACGACTCCTATTGATCCAACAGAGAGCTAGTTGTCAGAGAGCTAGTTGTCATGTCTGATGGCACAGGAGTTTTGGAGGTGGAAGAAGATGATGAGTGCTGGGCACGGCTGGAAGACTACAGAATGCTTCTCATCAAGACAATTGAGCCCTCAAGGATAACACCTTATCTGAGACAGTGTAAGGTACTGAGCAGCGAGGACGAGGAACAAATCTACAATGACCCCAGTCTGGTTATCAGGCGCCGAAAAGTTGGTAAGCGGTGTCCGATCACCAAAAGTTAGGATTTCAGATATTAAATATGCTACAAAATGTTGTTGAAAATGGATATTTACTGTGAAATTCTAAGCTTTTAATCTTATTTTCTAAGCATATACTCTTACCTTAACACCCCAGGTATAGATATTTAAATACAGTTGTACACTTGTAGGGGTGTTGCTGGACATATTACAAAGAACTGGCCTCAAAGGATATGAAGCATTTCTAGAGAGTTTGGAGCTAGACTATCCAGATGTGTACCGCAAAATCACTGGCAAAGAGCCTGCTAGAGTCTTCTCTGTACTAATTGGTAAGTGTATTAATTTATCAATTTAGTATACTTTAAAAAATAAGTATTATGTCATGAAAAAATCATTCATCACATCTTTTATGCAAAAGGATAATTGCTCTAATACCTGCAATCATCATAGTCAAGGAGAATTGACTGTTAAATATTGCCAGGATTTTTCTCGATAGGTACTCCAAGGGGTCCTTAATATAATATATTTTCGTATTTGCTTGTTTAAATTATTTTTTTATTAATTAACTAATTTCTATCTAAAGATCTGTTAAGCTTTTAAGTGATGATCTGAACATCATCATCAGTTGTGATTCGCCATTTGTGATTCACCAATATCACACTAGATTGTGCTGTTGGTCTGAATAATTTATGTGGCAATAGTGCCACATAAATTATTCAGATCAACAGCACAATCTGAAGTGTGAAATTGCCTTCATACAACAATTAATTTTTAAACAGTATTTCTAGTTAGTTTGTATATTTTTACTCCAAATAATAAACATGATAAACACAAGTAACACAAGTGGCATTTGATTCCTGAGTGAATCAGAGTTATTGAATGACTCGGTTGAGTAAATAATTCAATGCACTGATTGGTCTGCGCCACTTTAAAGGGTTAGTTCATCCAAAAATGAAAATTCTGTCATTAATGACTCACCCTAATGTCGTTCCAAACCCGTAAGACCTCCGTTCATCTCCGGAACACAGTTTAAGATATTTTAGATTTAGTCCGAGAGCCTTCTGTCCTTCCATTGAAAGTGAATGCACACTATACAGTCCGTGTCCAGGCAGAAAGGTTTGAAAAACATCATCAAAGTAGTCCATGTGACATCAGTGGGTTAGTTAGACTCTTTTGAAGCATCGACAATGCATTTTGGTCCAAAAATAACAAAAACTACGACTTTATTCAGCATTGTCTTCTCTTCCGTGTTTGTTTGAATCCGCGTTCACAAGTGCACAGTGACGCTGCTGACGTAAGATGCTGCTGACGTGCTATCTGGTGCTCCAGAGTTTCGTTTGTAGTCTGAGGGAGATGCACGCTGTGTAACGACTTACGCTGCTGACGTAAAACGCAAACTGTGTTCCGGAGATGAACAGAGGTCTTACAGGTTTGGAATGACATTAGAGTGAATTTTCGGGTGAACTAACCCTGCAAGTCAAACACAGTGAGGTACATCCATACTTGACGAAAAACATGTGAAAAGAGTAATATGTCTGAATTCACAGTATAACTTAATTTTTAAAGAGTGTACCTCAAAAAGTACTGTATTTATCGGTTTTGAACAAATCCATTGAATGAATGATTCAATGACTCACAAGACAGTCATTTGATCGCCACCTACTAGTGCAACAATGCAAACTGCAGAAAGACTTGCTGAAAATTCCCCATCACAAAACAGTCAGCCTGGAAAGCTCACAGAGGCAGATGATACAAATAGCAAAAAGTCCCCATGCTGTCGAAATGCCGCTCGGTCAATCAAATTTGAGTACTGAGACTGTTTTGTAAAAAGGAATAATGTTAGTATTCTAAATGAAAATCGTCCCATGCTGCTTTATAAAAAAAAATCTGCTTTAAAGAACTCTCTCTGTCCATCCAGACACTGCCGGCGAATGTGGTCTCACTCAGTTCCTCATGAGCGAGGTGTCTCGCCTACAGAAGCTCGCACAGGATGAACGGAGGACGCGACTCGAAGTGTCTGCGCAGGTGGCGGAGCAGCTAGACACCATTCGCCAGCTGCAGCTGCGTGAGAGCGAGCTTCACAAACAGCAGGACCGTGTGCAGCGCATCCGAGAGGAGCGGGAGCGCATTTGCGAAGAAGCGCGTAAACTGAGAGACGAGAATTACCGACTGATGCACGATCTGACGCGACTGAGCGAGGAGAAGAACTGCGCGCTCATGTGTAACAGAGACCTCCAACTCGAGGTGATCAGTCATTCCATCAGGATTAAGGAAAGCCTGTCAGGAACATGTCAAGGTCATATTTCACCACAAAATGTAAAGCTAGAAATAAGAAATGTAATGCATGTATTTGCATTTATGGTTATAATCATAATGTTGATGTTTGGGGGAAGGGCAATGAAGAAAGTAGCCTGTTATATTAGATTAAATAACATAATCTTAACTTTATTTTACAGTGGTCTTGTTACACGTTACATATACTATAGTGATAACTGTAAATTATTCATAATTACATGCAACTAACCCAACAACAAACCTAACCCTAAATACAAGTAGGCTATTTAAAGGGATAGTTACCCAAAAATGAAAAATCTGTCATAACCCTCACATTGTTCCAAAACCGTAATACCTTCCTCTTCGACTTCGGGAACACAAATTTTGATGGAATCCGAGAGCTTTCTTACCCCTCCATAAACAGCAATTTAATTAACACTTTCAAGGCCGGTATAAGACATTATTAACATAGTCCATGTGACTACAGTGGTTAAACCTTAATTTTATGAAGCGTCAAAAAAACAATTGTGCAAAAAACAAACACAAATTCTGTAACAACTTTATTTAAAAATGTCGTAACCTCTGTGTCAGTCTCATATGCTGTTGATGTAGTAAATACAGTGCAACGCTTCTGAACTACGCCAGAACGGCGGCACCATGGTGCACCATGACGCATACGTGTGATGCTGACGCAGGAGCCAGACACAGAGGAGAATAATATTGCTCAATACTTAAATATACTCAGTGTAACAAATATACTCAGTGTAACAAAGGCACCTGAAATAAAGTATAACCATATGATCTTATCTTTTTTCTTGTCTTTTCTCTCTTTGTATTCATTCTCCCCCTTGTCCTTTCTAAAAGATTGAAAAATTGAAACACAATTTAATGAATGCAGAAAGTGACTCAAAGATCCATCGGAAAAAGACAGTAACTTTGAAAAATGCCATGGAGCAGAGGCCGAGCCCAGAGCTGATCTGGCAGATGCAGAGAGAAAATGATCTTCTTACAGCTCGTATACAAGAGCTTGAAAGTGCTTCCAAGGTAACTTCCAGGGTCACTTTTCAGACTACACTAATCCAAATATCAGTAATGATGACTACCACACACAAATAATTCACACAGGTCAAAATTCTGGAGCACGAAAAGCTTGATTCACAGTCATTAGAGGATTTCAAGCAACAAACTCAGGCACAATACCAGGAGCTGGTGAATGATCTCTACAATCTAAGGAGAGATCTACATGACGCAGAAGAGTTGCGTGATAAGGTAGCCTTTGATTAATGCATGCAGACTGGACAGAAGTGTAATATAAACCTTTCATATTTTAACAAAACATTTTTTTACTTTTGTAATTCTCCTTTTAAATGTAAGTATCGAGAAGAGAAGGATGAGTTGGAACTGAAGTGCACAATGCTAAGAAAGGACTCCAAAATGTATCGTGATCGAATGGAAGACATTCTGAAACAGCTGGAAGAGGTGATCAAAGAAAGAGACAAGGTATCAAACCTTTATCTTTACAAAATGATGTTGCTATGTCTATCATGCAATGTTTGGCCTACAGTCATTTAGCTGAATTTGGAGGGTTTCTCAAGGGTTTCAAGCCATCCTACGTGTATATGACATTCTACTTTTAGACAAACACAATCAGAGTTATATTAAAAATGTCCTGGCTCTTCCAAAGTGTGTACTTACTCTCGCAGTTCAAAATGCCTACGCTAAGTCTGACGAGCGTAACTAGTGTGCAATGTCGTCAGATATAGCATAATCATTTTGAACCGTGAGAAGTGTTAAGCGTTTCTGTTTCCAAACTCCCTGAAATTCCCTTCTTGCAGCACCTCGTCGCTTCTCTTTTTAAAGATTCAGAGTCTTTTCCAACGAAATGCAGCAAAAGTGTAAATTTGAGAGTTTATTTTAGCAACAACCACAACATTTAACAACACTTTATTACAGCAGTTTATTATTATTATTATTTTTTTTTTTTGCAGGAGGGATTGGCACCTTTCCAATCTAGCAATTCCAGATTAACCTAATCATTGTGCTGAACACATAGAGAGTCTGTTTTCATTGTCCACAGAAATCAGTCACACTGAAGTGAAACTTTTCCACGAATGTGTGGAAAGGTGTTGCCATCTTATTTGTCTGCTGTTCACTACAAGGCTCTATCCACCTTATTTTTTATCAAAAATGGCCATTTGTAAATTAAATGTGTCTGGCTTCCAGTGTCATCCACTTAAGCTGTTTTGTACAACTGAAACTTGTACAAACTAACTATGTTGCTTGATGTTTCAAACTGGAATTACTTACCATATAGTTTGTACAAGTTTCAGTTGTACAAAACGGCTTATGTTGCTTGATGTTTCAAACTGGAATTACTTACCATATTATTTTGATGTACTCTCGGAATTATAAACACAATGGTTAGTAGCCAGATACACTATATTGCCAAAAGTATTGGGACACCCATTCAAATAATTGAATTCAGGTGTTCCAATCTAGCCTCGAAATCTGGACGCACCCTAGCGGCAGCAAATGTAATTTGCAGCCAGGGCTTAACAACTCTCTGTTGGCTTGCAATCTTGAAAACCGGGCAAATTACATAGAGTCAGGCTTAACATAATGACGGCAGAGTTGCGGCGGTTCCACAATCGGAGAATGCGAGCCAGGCCTTCTCGCCCAACAACAGTGCCTGACCTCACAAATGCGCTTTTAGAAGAATGATCAAAAATTCCCATAAACACACTCCTAAACCTTGTGGAAAGCCTTCCCAGAAGAGTTGAAACCTTTATAGCTGCAAAGGGTGGGCCAACTCACTATTTTAACCCTACTGATTAACAGGGCTTGACATTAACTGTTTTGCTCACCAGCCACTGTGGCTAGTGGTTTTCCAAAGTTACTAGCCACTCAGCATTTTCACTAGCCACAATTTTGCTGTTTGGAAATTAAATTTTATATGACTAAAGCTGACTTTGGCATGCTTAAATTACTTGATTTTGAGTCTTTCAACTTTCAAAAGCAGAGTGACCACCAAATAAAGACTATGTTGTATAGCTCAACTTGTATGAGCCTGTGGGCAATATGAGCATAGGCTATTATGAGAAATGTAATATGATATGAGTAATTTTTTCAGGCTATTATAAAAGAACAAAGAAGCAAATTACAAAAACAATAGTATATTTAAAAATATATATATTTTCAGATACTGAAAGTTTATTTAATATGTATAGGCTACATTTATTTAATATCATCTGTAGTTTTTAACGATTAACATTAATGACAGACATTAATTTGGCTGCTGAATGCATGGACGTAATCTGACACATATCCAGTTATTATTACCCACCTGTTTACATACACTTAAGCCACAACCGACTGTGTTCAGACGCAAGGAGAACTGATAGAGAGAGAGAGAGAGAGAGAGAGCGCTTCTGTTGTGTGTCATTCAGCGTGATTCCGCCCTTCCTGCCCTCACTAACTGCAAGTTAATCGATAAAGAATTGTAATTGAATTGTAATTTTGTGATATACGATGATCTTGGCATTTACTTTGACTGTAGGCTGAAATTATATTCAATCAGCCAAAGTGGCTATGGGAGCGGCTGCCTACCCGCCACATCTGAAATCTACCCGCATTTTTAGCGGATTGGCGGGTGTTAATGTCAAGCCCTGCTGTTTAAGAATAGGATGTCATTAAAGTTCATGCGCATGTAAAGGCAGACGTCCCAAGACTTTTGGCAATATACTGTAGTTTCACCGTTTATACTGCACTTTGTTATTAATGTTCTAGTTATTTAGCGGCTAATGAATCAAAAGTCTTGCACATTCAAGAAAATAGATTAGCCTAGGCTACTTCTCCGTTGTGAAATAAGTTGGATATTTTATTGACGTTTTACATTATATGACGGCCAATCTCTATTCAGTTTTATTAAATGTATCTGTTCTATGCATTTCATTAACTGCTACAATTGTATGACACTGCCCATTTGATAGGCTATTTGTACAAGAGAAGAGTACCATTTGGAGAACTCAAAAAATCTCCAAGACAAGGACCAGTACCGGAAACAGATCCGGGAGATGGGAGAACGTTATGACGAACTTCAAGTCCAGTTGTTTCGAACTCAAGGAGATGTTCTTGCTCTTCAAGCAAAACTTCGCAAACAGAAAAACCCAATTCACGTGGTATGTAAGCTTGAAAACCGTTACACATGGAACAGATGAAACATCAGTTTGGCTTCTTGTTGTGTCACTCTGATGTAAGCACATTGTATACAAAATGTATGACCACTGGGATACAGTTTACAGCGAATAGTAAGCTGATTATGATTTGTTTTATTCCTCAGAACTCAGAAGAAAACTCTTTACTCAGTTCATTTGAGGTAATTGTGAATATGTTTCTCCTAAGCCAATTTAAATACAAAAACCCTTCAGAATTCACTTTAGATATAAAGAATATATTAAAAATATAATAAACAGGGTTGTTGATATTTTTTTTATCCACAGCTGAAAAGTCAGACTAGCGAGGAGGATTCCAGGGAGAGGGGTGAAAAGGGTAACATTCGCTATCATTTCTCTATCAGATTTTGTGCTCAAAAATAGATTGTTCTCATTTGTTAAGCACTGTTTCTTTTTTCTCACACAGATATGAGTGAAGAATCACAGAGCCAAACATCTGGCGAGTACAATGTAGGTATCTTTGTTGAGAATGTTTATGCATAAAATGAAAGTGCCTTCATTTTTTTCATTCATTCTTGCAGTTTTCTGAGAGGATGTTCTCAGAAGAGGACAAATCAGGTAACTGCAGAATTAACGGAAAATGCAACTTCCATTACAGGAGGTTTGTTTTTTTTATTCTTTCGAAACCACAATTTAACCATTAAAGCAGAGGATCCTAATTAAACTGGGTGATATGTTCTTAAGCAATATTCCTTATGTGGTCTTGTACAGGAAACGTGCTTTAAGAACCAAAAAATTCACAGTCAAAGAGAATGTGCAGTGCATCCTGGACAACACCACCGGGAGTGATACAGACGGGATGTGACATACAGCTTTGGACAAGAATAAATGTGGCCTTCTTTGAAAGCATATTCAAATATAATTTAATCACAATATTATATGCATCCAATGACCCATAAAAAATTATTAAAATCATATCGATATCATAGTATGTCCAGTCTCTCGTCATGAGTCTGATCTGCCAAAGTACAATCTTTCTGTTGTCTATTAATATAATATAATAAAATATATATATATATATATGTATTTGTATGTATGACTTTTTTCTTGAGCAATAATGTTTTTTTTTTTTCAGTAATGCTTTTTTTGTAGCTAACACTGTGCAGAAACATCTTTTATAAATAAACTTAGGCCTACCCTGAAAAATAGGCCTATTTACAGAACTAAAAAGTGTGACAATTACCCTCAGTCTCTTATACAGGTCCTTCTAAAAAAAATTAGCATATTATGATAAAAGTTCATTATTTTCCATAATGTAATGATAAAAATTAAACTTTCATATATTTTAGATTCATTGCACACCAACTGAAATATTTCAGGTCTTTTATTGTTTTAATACTGATGATTTTGGCATACAGCTCATGAAAACCCAAAATTCCTATCTCAAAAAATTAGCATATCATGAAAAGGTTCTCTAAACGAGCTATTAACCTAATCATCTGAATCAACTAATTAACTCTAAACACCTGCAAAAGTTTCCTGACTGGTTCATTACTCAAAACTGCAATCATGGGTAAGACTGCCGACCTGACTGCTGACCAGAAGGCCATCATTGACACCCTCAAGCGAGAGGGTAAGACACAGAAAGAAATTTCTGAACGAATAGGCTGTTCCCAGAGTGCTGTATCAAGGCACCTCAGTGGGAAGTCTGTGGGAAGGAAAAAAGTGTGGCAAAAAACGCTGCACAACGAGAAGAGGTGACCGGACCCTGAGGAAGATTGGGGAGAAGGACCGATTCCAGTCCTTGGGGGACCTGCGGAAGTAGTGGACTGAGTCTGGAGTAGAAACATCCAGAGCCACCGTGCACAGGCATGTGCAGGAAATGGGCTACAGGTGCCGCATTCCCCAGGTCAAGCCACTTTTGAACCAGATACAGTGGCAGAAGCGCCTGACCTGGGCTACAGAGAAGCAGCACTGGACTGTCGTTCCAATTTTGCATGTCGTTCAGAAATCAAGGTGCCAGAGTCTGGAGGAAGACTGGGGAGAAGGAAATGCCAAAATGCCTGAAGTCCAGTGTCAAGTACACACAGTCAGTGATAGTCCGGGGTGCCATGTCAGCTGCTGGTGTTGGTCCACTGTGTTTTATCAAGGGCAGGGTCAATGCAGCTAGCTATCAGGAGATTTTGTAGCACTTCATGCTTCCATCTGCTGAAAAGCTTTATGGAGATGAAGATTTCGTTTTTCAGCACGACCTGGCACCTGCTCACAGTGCCAAAACCACTGGTAAATGGTTTACTGAACATGGTATTACTGTGCTCAATTGGCCTGCCAACTCTCCTGACCTGAACCCCATAGAGAATCTGTGGGATATTGTGAAGAGAAAGTTGAGAGACGCAAGACTCAACACTCTGGATGAGCTTAAGGCCGCTATCGAAGCATCCTGAGCCTCCATAACACCTCAGCAGTGCCACAGGCTGATTGTCTCCATGCCACGCCGCATTGAAGCAGTCATTTCTGCAAAAGGATTCCCGACCAAGTATTGAGTGCATAACTGAACATAATTATTTGAAGGTTGACTTTTTTTGTATTAAAAACATTTTTTTTTTTATTGGTCGGATGAAATATGCAATTTTTTTAGATTGGGAATTTTGGCAATGAATCTAAAATATATGAAAGTTTATTTTTTATCATTACATTAAGGAAAATAATTAACTTTTATCACAATATGCTAATTTTTTTAGATGGACCTGTATATGGCATGAACCTCAACCTATATGCAAGTGACATTCTAATTAGTTTCATGAACTTTCTTTGTGAAATTATACTGACATTTGTAAAATGAAAAAATTAAATAGGCCTATAGGTATATGACTAATATTTATTTCAAACTTTTTGTTTTGTCATCAAAAGCAAAATAAAATAAAAAAATGAATGACTGGATACTGTACACACATTTAAAGTGTAATATGTTTTTTTTTTTATTAAACTTCAAACAAACAAAGTCAATGTACAGTCAGAACTGCAACAATACAAAATATAAAAACATACAGCCAGGGGAGTAGGCTAAACATATAAATATATTAAGGGACTAACAAATAGAAACAGTTTTGATTGCTGTCTTATGTGAATGAAAAATGAAAAAGTCTTGAATAGATATATATTTGAATGTATTTTTCAAGAACCAAAAACAAAGGTTGGCTTTTACTGTAGGTTACTTACATTTGTGAATGAAATTACAATTTAATTTATAATATACTTTTCTTACCTTTTACTAGAGGGGATATTAGTAAAACCAAATATAACGTTTTCTAAACACAAAGAAAAAGTGGGCTCAATGTTATTAATTTATAATCTTTAAAGGGTAATTTGGTTGGACCGAGCCCACCGCTTCAGTTCACCTTTGGATTGACATTTTACTACGCATGCGTCACCCGCGTGACTGCCATAGCAACGAGAAAACGCTTTCACGCAGCCTGATTGAACGCTTCCAAGAAACTCTTATAATAAACGGTCTATCCCATTTATTTCGATATAGTTTTGTTTTGAAATAAGAAATAAGCCAATTATTTTGTCGCTACAATGACAGACACCCGTGTGCTTCCCAGTGGTAAAGTATACAGGCAAATGTTTGACGCCCAGGTAACTTAACGTTAATAGTTCGAACTCATATTGATATCTAACCGACAAATATATGTTTTACTTATTGTTGATGCTTTCTTTGTAATATTGTGGATCATCTTTAGGATTGAAGACTTGCTGTGGCCTAATGTGCTGAGGAAGCTCTTGGCGCATGTGTTGATTTTGAGTGTTTGTGCTCAGGTTCAGTTGTCTTTGGCTCTCTATGACTCGCGGAGGAAGCGCGTGGCAGATGAAGACGACTGTCTGCTCAGTGGAGATGCTGCAGACTCTGCGTCACAGCAGCTCAATGAGACATTTAACATCACCACACGGTAAGATGCTCATGCTGCTCACCACACAAATTGTCATTTGTCAGTTTTGATTTTAATGTGAAGATTTTAACCTTAAAATTCACTCTGTTTGATAGGAACACAATTTATTCAGGCAGAAAGAGGAAGGAGGACCAGAATTATAGTGAGGAGGTTTGGAGTCTTCCAGACACTGTTGGTGAGAACGTATGCTAAATTGTTTCCACCTTTTCTTTTCTTTTCTTTTGGATGACAAAATAATTCAAAAGCATTCATTTTGAATAGGGTTCCCAGCATGCACACACCTTGATATTTGGTTACATTTTGGTTGCGACATCGGGTGACCAAAATTCAAAGTCAGCTCAACATCCAATACCAACGTCAGCTGACGATGCTATTTAGTTGTTTTTAGGTTGTGTTGTAAAGTAACCAAAATCCAACGTCCACACAACGTCATAATGGTAACGTCCACACACACACACACACACAAAAAAAACTTTTTTACAATATCATTAGACGTGGATCTTTTGTTGGTTTTAGGTTGTGGTATTAACTAACCAAAATCCAACATTGAGCCAACGTCTCAAGCCAATGTCATTTAGACATCAACATCCAACGTTGGACAGACGTTGCATCAACCAAAATCCAACGTCGGGGTCCAACGTCAATCTGATGTCATATTGACGTCCGGTGCCTGCTGGAGTTAGTTCACTCAAAAATGAAAGTTAGCCCATGATTTACTCACCCTCAAGCCATCCTAGGTGTATATGACATTCTTCTTTCAGACGAACACAATTAGAGTGGCTCTTCTAAGCTTTATAATGGCAGTGACTGTTGGGTAATTTTTAAGTCCATAAAAGTGCAAAAAAAAAATGTTTTTGTAATACATTTGTTACTTCATTTTACATACACGTATCATACACAGACCTAAAAATATCTTGTCAACAATATTAAAGGTACATCCCTTCCTTCAGAATGTCTCCAAAGCAACGTCTTTTTCAAAACACATGAACGCGCACAGCAGAGTTTGCAAAGTGTCACTATACGAGAGATAGCATTAAACTACCTCATGAATCAAAGCACATAACATTACAATAATAATGAACATAAACAAATTAAAGAGCAGTGACCTGTGCCACCTGACTGCATTGAATTTCGGCATTGATTGTGTTGCCATTGAGACGCATAAATCTGAGTCCTAGTATAATTATAGTAGTTATGACGTGAACACAGCATAAGCTCGTGGTTTTGGCTCAGGAGGAACTGTAAAAGGTGGCTGCTGTTTCGGTTGAAACAGTCTGTCTTACTCTGCATAGCATGATAAGCGTGGATGACGTGGTGATGTCTGCGCGAGCAGGGTTCGCGGAAGAATGGAAATGCATACGCTGACAGGCAGGTAGGTCTAGTGGTCGACCGATATATCGCCAAGGCGGTTTATATTTTTAAAATATTGCCATCGGCCGATACATTTTTGGACTTTTATTTTGACAGGTGGTGCTGAAAACGAGCATGAGAACAGCAGCGCCTGATTACACAGCACTCACATTCTTTTGTCTTCATTAGTCCATTTACGCTATTACCTGTTAAACAAAGAAAGTAAATAGTTCTAATAACAAAACTGTAGGCCTAGTCATCTTTCCCAAAAGTCTTTTAGAACTAAAAGTCAATCTGTTATGATTCTGTTTTGTCTGTAGTTCCAGAGAAAAAAAACTCTGACATCAGTGATCGTCTTATGGAGAAAAGGCAAAAGGATCACAATGAAGCTGTTTCTCAGCTGCAGACAGATCTTGCCAGCCTCAGTATGGTAAATCTATACATGTAGCACCAAAATGTGTTAATTCAAGCACAATTCATCTGTTGTGCATCTAGTTATCGAAATATATTATAATTAAGAGATAAAGGTGTCTTATATTGTGATTTTTCTACCTTTAGGGTTTTGAACCATTATTTAGACAGACAGGAAAAGATATCCTGCTCAGACTGTCTGAGTACAATGACAATATTGAAAGACTTATGCAGAAGATCGAAAACAGTTCTGATTTAATGGCACATAGCTATCAGGTGAGGAACAAATGTGAAATACAATACTTTACTTCTCAAATACAATATTGTGTAGAATTACTCAATTGTTACTTTTCTGTTGTCTTATAAAGGAGATGCATGAGATCTGGAACAAAATTTGTCATGAATTTTCCTTGAAAAAGAAGTGGATTAAAGAGCTAGACGAGATATATACCAAATATGAATCTGAGAGAAAAGCCATGGTATGTGGTCTATATTATGTAAAGCATATGTTGCTGCAGTCAGTAGATTAGTACACTGCTTATTTGTTCCTCTTTCTTAGATAGCAGAATTACTGAGAAAATACACCACAAAACTGGAGAAAATCAGTTGTATGATGCCATGTGATGTCCACAGACTGATTGACAATGAAGCCATGGTAGTATATTCTACAGTATTTTTATGCATTATATGTATTTTAAATTTTTTGGAATTAAAAATATGTTCTCTACAGATGATAAACCAAGCCCTGCTAGCAAATCGACGTGCTTTGGCCAAACTGTGTTTGAATTTGATGGAGAAACATTTGCAGATAGACGTTTTCCAAAGGCTGAGGTGGGAGGAAAAGCTTCAAGACTGGAAAAAAATCAAACTGATTGATGCAGTCAACCGGTTCAAGTATGTCTGATGTTAAAAAATGTTAAAAGAAGTCAAATAAAAAAGTAATACCATGTTGTTTACCAACAAAATGCATAATCTTTTTCTGCAGAGACTTTATGAACAGCACTCACATTCAGAACCCTATAAACATTCAAGATACTCTGAGAACAGTGAAATCAGATCAGAAAACACTGAGTGAGAAACGCATCCAAATGCTGGAGATTCTTAGGTGAGAAATAAAACATGAGTTTCTAGTCCTGTATTCTATTTCCTCAGTTAATAGTAATTGTTAAAATGCTGTGTACCTTCTACTCACATTTTCTGCCCCATATCTAGAGACATGACGCCTCCAAGAATCTCAGAGTCATCAGTTGGGGAATGGTATTCAGCATTGTCTGTCATCAATGAGCAAATTGGTCAGAAAATGTGCTTCTCGTTACAATAATCTAATATGATACAGTGGTATAGCATGCTCGACGCCACTTCATGTGCACTTAAATGAATTCCTCACCATGCTTAATTTCTTTAGATTGCATTCACGTTGCCACATTGGAAAAACTTCACAAAAACTATGAGAACAACTGGCAAGTCTGTTTGGCAGAGGTTGATCTATTTAAGGTGAGAAGTAAGTTAAGCTTTCTCATTTGATTTGATTGTCAAAACTCAAAACCAACACAACAATATTCTCAACTCTTAACACACAGACAGAGGTGTCTACATTCGGATTCACCTTAGACGAGATACAGAATATTGTTAACGAGGAGATATTACCTCTCGTTGGCCAGTGCCAGTCACAAATGGACGTCTATTTGGAAAAACTGGACGTAAGTTTAGTTTCTTTAATGCTTTAAATTAAATCTTCTTTACTTTTGGACTATAAACATGTAACTTGTAATTAATGGATGTGCTGCATCTTTAGATTATTTTCATTGATTTAAGTCAGTACTCTCTCATGATACACTGTGCATTTTAACCTTCTTACAGAAAGCTTTTGAAAGTTTGGCCAAAACCACTGCTTATGAGAGCAAGTGTTTATTCAAGTTGATGTGTGGGATGGCTCAGCTGTGGGAGATCCACTGCGAAGGCCTGTTGAACAAAGAACAGCAGCTACAAAAGTCATTGGAGTCCATAAGTCAAGTCCACAACCAAGAGAACCAGGCAAGATTGTGTTAACAGTTTTATGCAATACTTGTTTACACTAAGTGCAAATAGCCTGTTGGCAGAGGCTATTTACACTAACTCCGCTCACTGATGTCTGATTATGCCAGACAAAATTATGGAAGACGCTGACTTGTCAACAGTAGCAATAGTGTAGGGGTAAGGCACGAAAGGCAGAAAGTTTTGACACAAATTGACCTTTTGCCGACACATAGTATGTTTAATAATAAAGTGTTTATCGGTTAGGGTTACGATCAGTGGGGGATTTATTTTCCCAATAAGGCAGCATCCATTTAATAATTTTAATAAATATAATTATTTGCACTCTGTTATTAAGTTAAGTGAAATGTGAAGGCCAAGTATTGTAACACATACTCAGATTTTGTCCTCTGCATTTTAACCCATCCAAGTTAGTGCGCACACATTAGGAGCAGAGTAGTGAGTAGTGAACACACACACTGCAAACCGTGACACACATACCTGGAGCAGTGGGCAGCCATTTTGCTGTGGTGCCCTGGGAGCGATTTGTGGTTAGGTGCCTTGCTCAAGTTACCTAGAAATCTAGACGCACCCTAGCGGCAGCAAAAGTAATTAGCATCCAGGGTCGTCTAGCAACTCTCCGTTGGCTTGCAAGCATAAAAAAAAACTTTAGTCAGGCCAATCACATCGCATATAGAGTCGGTGGGCGGGCTTAACACAATGATGGCAATGAGTTGCGACGGTTCCGTGTGAATTTCCTGCTACTTCCTTGCTAAAAAAGAACGGCACTGAAGTCATCCTTAAAAAAGGAAGATGTGTTCAGAGTTTTGCCGACAGGATACGGCAAAAGTTTATTCTATCAACTCGCTCCGCTGGTGGGAGAACGCATGGGACTGCCACAACCTGCTTGTGATTGTTGTCTCACCACTGATAGCGCTCTGGTTGGTTGTAGTAATATCCTATTGCGTGGAGAGGGAATTTTAAAGACAACCGTTTATCCCGCCCCTCGGATTGAGCATTGCCAATACCTGCTTTACTTTTGAAGAGGTTCCTTATAAGGAATGCTCTCAGTGTTGGGGGAAATTACTTTTAAAAGCAATACATTACAATAGTGTGTTGCAACTAATTGCATTATTTTTTCTCACCAAGTTATTTTTGCTTATTAGTATTTACACAGGTTTGCATAGTAGTCTGCGTTTCACTGTTTTCATTCATTTTGAGGAATACGGAAACTGTTTTTGTGCAAATGAGATGAGTCGTGCTCACATTAGTCTAGAACTAAAACAATCATCATGTTTAGACAGTACCTCTGCAACCAATTTTTCTCAACATGGAGAAAAGAGAAGTGTCAGTCAATAAATGGGAAAATAAAGTAGCTTGTGGATTATTTAACTTGTGTTATTTGTAATGTGTTAACCCCCAAATGAATGCTTACAATAATAATCTTTTTGCAATATTTTGTAACATTAATGCCTGGACATGTTTGCTCACTTTGCTGAGCAAAATTATTTATCAAATTTCTCACCGGACAGAGAAAAGAGGCCCAGCTGGATATGATGTTGGACAAACTCAGGCAGGAAAGCTCGGAAGACGCTCTGAAAGACTCGTTAGAAAAGACACTAACCTATTTGGAAGAGGTTAAGAATGGGTAACACATATTGAGATCTTTTTGAGTGAAGTTTTTTGTTGTTGTTGTTTGTATATTAAGCTACTTGAACTTGACTTTAATTAGAAAGTTTTTGTCAAAATAAGAAAGAAAACCTAGACATTATTGCAAATCCTTTAACTGTATTGCTCTTTAAGGTATATAAACATATATAAGGAGGAAGTGGAAACTGTGGAGTATTACCCGTCTATAGTCTTTCAGGAATTACAAGCATACAATCTTTCTGTCAGCCAATTCTTCAATGTCAAAGAGGTTTATGGCCAGGTACATATTCAACCAGTAAAATACTGTTATCTCTGTTTTTGCAACACAAACATTGTTAAAATAACTTTGTTTTTTGTCAAAGGACTCTAAGGATTTTTGCCAACTTTATCCCTCTCTTAAACTTGGTGAGTTGAAAGCTAGTCTCAAGGAGCTGTATTATTTCTGTTGACTTTGGATTGTTTAACACCCATTTATTATGTTTATCCTGGTGTTTACTCAGGTCACAGCATCACACCCATTAAGAATGAAAGACTGAAGAAAGAACTTGAGGTGAAACCCAGAGGTGCACAAAAGCCCCATTTCAACAACCAAGGAAGCTCAACATTTGCCTCGTCCTGTGATATGGTAATAATGGCACATACATAATTTTCCTTCCTAATTTTTGTCTTTTATTTCATTATTTAATTTCCTCTATTTTGTAGGATGACCAAGATTGTAAAGGTCTATCATTTTCAGTCTCTCAAACCAAAGAGACTTTCACTACCGCAAAAGGAAATGTGTACAACTGCTATGGGTTTCACACTACCCATTATGAGGATCTGGAAACAAACCTTAAGGAAACTGAGCTGGTTTTATACCCAAAGGCTCTCATTGTTGAATTGCTAAAAGAGTAAGTGTACAATAGAAATGATAGAATGAAATGATGCTTTGGTTGATGTCTTTGATCTTGTGGTCTACCACTGATATAGACAGCACAAAAACATAAGCCATAAGCCTGAGTGATGAAATTTGGAATGCTGAAATTAAAATTACGCAATAAAAAACCCATGTTCTCTTTTTAACTATAATTTACTTTTGCTTGCAATTCTTTCTGTGTTGTGTACTTTTTCACTTGTATTTATTGTTTAGTTTCTATATGCATAGAGTAACAAAAGAAATGAATACTGTTGTGTTCCCCCATCATAGTGTGAGACAAACATTTTTCAGCCATCTGGAAGACAGATTTCATGTTATTCTAACCAAGACTATGACTGTTGTCGAAGCCAAGAATCAGAAACTGAAAGCAGAGCTGGAACTTCGCCTCCAACTCCACCAACCTCGTGCTGTTAGAATTGAGATGAACATTCACAATGTCAGAGCAGGTTTGTCCCCTCATCACATCCAAAGCCATTTTGGCTTTTACTTATTTAGACAAGAGCCCTTGTGAAAAAGAAGTATGCTTTAGCATACTTTTAAAAAGAGTATTTATTATGAAAATAACATTCTTTAAAATAATATACTTATGTGTGAGTTGAATGGACACATAAATTAAAATATATTATAGTTTAGATTCATATATATATATATATATATATATATATATATATATATATATATATATATATATATATATATATATATATATATATATATATATTATACTTAAATATGACTTATTGCATAATTACTTCTATTGTGTTTGAAATATGGTTAAAGCATACTGCCAAATGAACTGACAAGCATTTATGGTAAAATTGCATTAAATTTCTATTGAATCTTGTCTGATGTATTGAAATATATTTGTAATTACACATTTGTAATGATGAAGTTGAATTTAGTACATTCAAATTAAGAATGGGATGTCTTTAAAGTTCATATGCATGTAAAGGCAGAGGACCCAAAACTGTATAACATTTAAAATGTACTGTAAAAATGTTAATGTGACATTATTACAAAGTCCACAAATGTGTACAAAGTCATGAAAAAGTCATTCATTTACTTTTAAGGTTTGAGGTACACTACAAGAGCACATGCAATACAATTATGCATGTTTCTTTTTCACAAGGGAGCTCAGAATATAGAGAACATGTCATAACTCTCTTCATTATTTGTGCAGCTGAACTACTGCTACATCGAGAATGTGTGGATCGACACTGCAAGGGTATACTAGAGGTCCTAGAAGACTGCCGGACTGACTTACAGGAGTTACAGATCCAGAAAAATAAACTGACCGAAGACTTCCAAATGCAAATCTACAGTAGAGAGAAAGATTTTACCTTTGCAACTAATTCTGAAAAGTAAATAAATGTACAAAAAAATTATAGTGGTAATGATGTGTGCAGTTTATACACAATCTACTTATTCTGGCCATTTTATTCACAGGATAAATAAACTTTGTACCTCACTTCAAACTAACCTGGACAAACACACCGATATCATCCAGACATTACAAAGAGACTTCAGACAAAAGATGGAGTTCAAAATGGAGAGCTTGAGGGAAGCAAATGTTCAGATGATGAGATCTTTCAAGTATGTCACTGAAATTCTCTGTACAAGTCATTATCACTGTTGTGTTCTGCAGTGAATTTGATACAAGCCCAGTGAAAATATTCATAACAACAATTGTTATTTATTCCACAAGGTTGTTTTCTGAGGGGGGAAATTTTACACCTCAAGAAATTGAGGTCTTTCAGTTACTTCTAGAAAAAATGGACAAGCGCATTGATTCTGCAGAGGGGGCCATGATGCAGGACATGGAAGAAAAAGAATCAAAGTGTCTGGAGCAGGTTGTGATTATTAGTTGTTTATACACTAAATACAATATATATATATATATATTTCAACAGGAATTCACAGCATGAGTCAATTTTTCCTCAGGTCAAGGATATTGTCAGGAAGTTTGAGGAAAAATTCAGTTTTCTCTCTATCGAGCTGAAGTTTCTTGCAAAAATGCAACAAATATTTAACAACACGCCAGTCCAGATCAAAAGCGAGGTATTTATAGTATATAATTTACTCTTATTTAATTCCTTCCCTCTGTCTACTGTTCATAATCTGTTGAAATTGTATTTAAAGGCTTTAAAGAGTAACGTGCAGAAGAAGACTATTGACAACATGTTGAGTGATTTAAAGGTAATGATTGCTGAATATGGCCAACCCAGCCCTGATAAAAAGGTAAATCCTCTGATATATTATTAGATTAAGATTTATTTCATTATATACTGGTCTACAGAAAACAATTTTTTTGTAGATTGTAGCCATAGAGGAGATAACAAGTTTAACAAACTCACTGATGGAGGAGCTACAGAAGAGGTGCCAGTATCTCGACTGCTTTTTGGTATGGCATTACACATTCCAATGCTACTGGCATATTGATCTATGTAATCCCTATAGACACGATCGATTATGTCTGATATATTTTTGTAGGATGCCTCTATGGCTGTCCCCCGACCACAGACTCCACTTCAGGGGGCTTTTGCTGTTGCAGCTCGCACAAGGTCCCGTATACAGGAAAAAACAGGCAGTCCAGATGGAGACAGCCTGCTCCATCCTAGCCGCATTGGAGTGTCCTTCCTGGATGATGCAGCAGTGGGGGTTATCAAAGGCCTACTCAAGTCAGTGTCCTTAATTGGATTTATTATACCCTTTTTGAGTCTTGATTTTGTTTTTGGGGTCTACTAGATTAGGTTTTCATGCTTAAATGTTCAAAGTCTGTCAGTAATGCTTTGTTAAGATCTGGTCTCACCTGATTGGTCAGCTGGACCAGTGTGTTGTGATTGGTCGAACACTTCCACTTTCAGAAATCTCACGGCCCTTACCATAACCAAGAGTTTCGACACACTACTAACACAATTCAATCAGGCCTCACCTTTTTTTTGCTTATGCATTTGAGGGGAATTATTTTAATGAGGGACATTGACACATATAGTATGTTCCTGGAAGAAAACTTAAGGCTACAGTCGAGGCATTTCAGGGAGTACAGAAACCGTGCTTAATAATATAGAGAAGAAATCCCTTTGGAGTGGACTTTGTGCTTTGCAGACCTTTTTCATGTTCAAACAGCAACATTACACACTAAAGAAATGTATAAATGTAAAAAATCATAATAGGACCCCTTTAAAGGATTAGTTCACCCAAAAATGGAAATTCTGTCATTAATTACATACCCTCATGTCGTTCGACACCCGTAAGACCTTTGTTCATCTTCGGAACACAAGTAAAGATATTTTTGTTGAAATCCGATGGCTCAGAAAGGCCTCTATTCACAGCAATTTTCTCAATTCCTCTCTAAAGACCCATAAAAGGTACTAAAGATATCATTAAAAAGCCGAGCATTACGAATCAGTGTATCGATTCATGGTTCAGACTTTGGCGCGGATTCATAAAGCACCAAATGGGTTTGTGTAAGAAAAATATCCACATTTAAAACGTTATAAAGTAAAAATATCTAGCTTCTGGAAACTATATATTTTAATGTTAAATATGGATATTTTTCTTACAAAAACCCATAGATTCACTTCAGAAGGCCTTTATTAACCCCCCAGAGCCGTGTGGATTACTTTTATGATGGATGGATGCACTTTTTTGGGCTTAGAATTTTTGGCTTCCATTCACTGCCATTATAAAGCTTGGGTTAGTGAGAACATTTTTAATGTAACTCTGATTGTATTCGTCTGAAAGAAGAATGTCATATACACCTAGGATGACTTGAGGGTGTGTAAATCATTGGCAGGGCTCCAGACTGCCACCAAATGGTTGCATTTTGCTACCAAAATTTGAGAGTGTGCAACTGAATTTTACTGAATTTTATTTAAAAGAAGAAACCTGTTCAAACATACCAGTGCTTATACTCTGTACAGTAATCATTTAACCATCAGCCTGCATTATTACACTGTTTTCATTACAATGGTAAGGTGTATTTCTTTCTTTGCTGCAAATATGCCAAACTACACGAGCCGAGGTCTACCTGTTCGCTATCAGTATCGATCAACAAGTGGTTTATTTCGTTAACTTTACAAACGACATGTACCAGTTCATTCAATTCGTTCATGAGCTAGATCTCTCGTTCAGACTCAAAAGCATCTTGGTCAGTAAAAAAATATTCGTTCACTGAATTCAACAAATCACATCTCATACTCGAAACGTTAACCATAGTTTTCACGTGTCGTCACGCGCTTATAGGAACACCCACCTGGAGGGCAAAACAAGGCTTTCCTCCATTGCCCGTCAGTCATTTTTACCAGGTTTGTAGTCAGCATTAATGCATTAAGACAGTGATATTAAAATACCAAATTCAATTTAGACCTTATTGATATTGCATACTTTGTACAGGAAAGCAGATGAACGCAGAATATTAATGCAACACAAGGTTTCTCGTTAAATGTTTTCCCCATTGAAACCCATTATAAAGAAAACACATTGCGTTTATATTCTTGGCTCTTCTACTCGCCTGTACATGATATGCATTACCAAAAAGGTGTAAACTGAAATTGATCTTTTAATATCACTGTTTTAGTACATTACAGCACTTTAAAGGTGAGATTCTTTAGCCTGTCGTCAGTTCACCCTTCATCTGCTGCTTGATCAGCTCTATAACAGTTTTACTGTGTAATTAATCTGTGTTTAAAATTAAGTGGTGCAACAACTCGATTTAAAATAAAACCCATATCAACAAATCCTAGATTAACGTTAAACTTTGCTCAATTGAATCCTTATTGGTGCAACTCACCCGATAGTGTTTTTAACATTAAGCATTTTAAAAATGTTCCGCTGTTTGTAGTGACTGAAATACTGCAGCAGGGGCTGTACATGGATCATAAGTGCCTCAAACGTGAATCTTGAACACATATTTTTGTTTTAAGATGGAAATTTGACAGGCTTGTTCTGCAGTTCTATGGAGTTCTATGGCGGTTTTCCCCTCCAAGGCTCCGACATTCACATGACTGAAAACTATGGATTGGTTCGAGGTTTTGTCATTCTTTGAGTATTTATTAGTAATACAGTGGGAATTAGCATGTTGATTTACGATGTGCGCCCCAAAATTTTCTAGTTGTGCCCCTAAAATTTTCAGTTTGGGGCCACTGTGGTCCTAGAGAAAAACATTAGTCTGGAGCCCTGATGGGGTAATTTTCATTTTTGGGTGAACGAGCCCTTTAAGTGATTCAAGTTTTGCTTCAGTTTATTTGCGTAATTGTTTCTGTTGCGGGCAGCTGTTTGCAATGCTCACTAACGGAACACATGACGTCTAAGTAAAATGAAAACTTAAAAAAATGAGGAAATAATCTACTTCTCATTGTGTGCATAATGTCTCTTTCCTGTGAACAGGGTAGGCAAAGCTAAAGAACTCAAGGAGGTAAACATTGACCCAACAGAAAGACACTCTTCAGCAGGTTGGATTGTTCATGTGTCTTCATTATTTAATACTGCCCTTGTAGTGAACTACAGTGTTTTTAGTTTGACCTTTTACACTCATTTGTGACCAGTTTTTGTGGGTTCTTTTAAAAAGTTCTTCTAAATTCTTTGCCTGCAGCAAGGTTAAACTCCCCTCTTGGATCAGGTCGGAGGTCAGGAAAGAGCGCCAGTCAGTCTGGAATAGAGACTCTGTGCAGAAAGTCAGTGGAGTCAATAACCACACAGAGGTTTGACATTTCAAATATGATAAGACAGAGAGATTTAGGAAATACTGTTAGAGAAGTGGCTATGGTAATAGTAATATAATAATAAAATCTGACTACATAGAAAATGAGCTATTCATTTAATAATTAGCATACATTCCATTCAGTGATCATGTGAAATGAACATTTATGATTCAATATGTTCTAATGTAAGAAACATCTTTTTTTTATTTCTTTGAAATGATTCTGTCTCTGTTAGGAGGGTCACCAAACCCAACCGCTTTGATAAGAAGTTCCTTATTTTTGGCTCAAAACCTGAAGAGCAGAAGGACAGTGTTTCATTCAAAGCTTCAATCACCAGTATTCTATGGAAAGCCAATGATATTCTCCTCTTGGTGACAGAGGTACTATAAAATATATGAACACAGTGTGTATTAAGCATTTGGTGTTAAACAAGTGATTTTAGTGTTTAACTGAACTATATGTCACCATCAGGAGTTCTATAAGAAGAAAGAGCGCCGCCCTATCATTCGTTCTGAACAACTGCAAGAGACATTTGATCAGTGTGCCGAGGAAATACACAAAAGACTTCTTATCTACCAGAGTCAGTCACACGATTACCACAACAGCTGCCTGCAAGGTTAACTCTTTGAATATTGTCCTAAAGTGTTATTCGCAAGAAAGTAGACCAGTCAGATAATGTCACCATTGTTGGTGTAGTTGCAGAGAAATTACACACTTCACATTTAAATGTTCTAATAAAAATAAATGACACCTAAGAATGAAATGATCGGTAATACTTTATTTGGATAATCCACTTTAAACATTCTACTAACTATAAGTAACTTTGCATTTATTAGTATTTGTAGACTATCTGCTAAAGGCGGGCATACATAAAGCACATGTTACAAATCAACCTGATAATCGTGAAAAATCATATTGTGTACGCCGAGATTAATATTTCATTTTGATGGTCCCCCAAAAGCCATTCTACTGACTATAAGTATATTTTCAAGTGCATGTCAACTTGTTCTACTAACTTAACAGTCTACTAATACTCTTATGAGAGTTATTTGACATGCAGTTGCAAAGTTATTTATAGTTAGTAGAATGTCTAAAATGGATTGCCCAAATAAAGTGTAACCAAATTATCTACAAAGCAAAGTTTAAATTGACTTTGCGATGAAACCAGTGTGTATTCAGGCACTGGCTAGTTGAAGAATACATCCAAAACACACATTTAAAAGTTTATTTTGTTGAAGATTTCAATTACAATACATATAAGGCTATCTATATTCTGAAGGTTTTTACAGAAGGGTTTGTTCATATTTATTCTCCTGAACGATGTAAAATGTATTTCTAAAAATAGGGGGAAAATGTATGGCTGTTGTCAGTATCCAATGTTCAGTTTTCTGTTCTGTAAATAGTGCATAGCTAATAGCTAATGCATCATTTGCATATTTAAACATAACATTTCAAAAACAGGTGTCTTAATGTACTGCAGTGAATCAACTGGGAAAGTATGGTGACTTCTATTAGCTCAAATTCCCATGCAAAATTCCTATTCTTGTCTTTACTGTGGAAAATAATAAGACGTTGACGGACAGTTAAAATGCTGTTTTTGGAATATACCGTACTACCATACAGCCTTGCAATCCCTGCAATAACAATAACAGAGGTCTAATTACATGTTCATTTAGATTGCATGACGATATGTGACAGTTTTCACTCTGTGTAGAATTTCAGGTGCAGTTGAAGGCCATTGAGGAGTTTCTGTCTAGTGTACCAGAGAAGATTTTCTTTAAACTAAGAGATCAACACCTTGAGGAGCTGACGCAAAGCATGACACAAATTCAACACAGGTTCGGACTAGTTCAGCAGCAGAGTGAACAAAAGAGGGTATGTGAGCAAATGCAGAAGAATAGTAAGGGCAGAGGAAATGATCCTATCATAACCCTTCTAAGTTCCTCTCATATAGCCACTCTGGGGAAGAAGCCTTTAAACTGTCATGGTGCAATATTAATATTATTTACCTCAGATATTTGCTAAATATTATGCAAATAAATGCACCCCTAGCTATGTATAAAGCATAGTCACCATGTTTCTGTTGTTCTTTGGCCTGCTGTCACAGAGGGAGCACAGTGGTCAGTTGCGTGTGCGTCTGAGCCACCCGGCTTGTGAGACAGAACTCAAGCAGCTGGTGGAGGCTGAGGAGGGGAGACAGAGAGAACAAAGACAAGCCATACAGAATACCAGACAGGAAGTTCAGGTTACAGACTTACTGCTTTAGACTTTCACTCAAATTATAGCTGTTCTGCTTTTATTGCTTTTCTTAAACCTCACTAAATTTACACTTGGTCTTATTTCTGGACAGGCATGTGCCCTCAGAAATGCAGAAGAATTTGTCACTGCTCTTTCCAGGTTAGCAGAGGCCTTACTCTTCCAGTTCGACAACCTCATAACCGTCCATGAGGTTCAAGTGGGACGTAAGTTTATGAATTAATAGTATGGAAATGTAGATGGTGCCACAGCACAGGTTTTGGTGTTGATGTTTGATTCATGATGAGCAACATGAATTTTGGCAGTGTTGGCTGAAAAAAAAAATGTGTTTAATATACACAATTGTACTGCAGTGTTCTTGGTGTGAATGGGTCTTTCAGGTATGTGATCAGCTAAGGACGAAAAAGAGGGAACCCCCCTCACACTTATTAAATATGACTATTAAATAATAATAATTAGTCTTAATTGTAAATATGATTAATAATAATACAGCTTAATTGTTGTTGTTATTATTATTATTAATAACATTTGTTTTATTATTATTATTTTAAAGAAAATTAGAAGTAAAAATATAAAGAAGGAAAACATTGTTCCCCGATTCAATTACTATATAATAATACAAACTGTATTTTCAACACAATAGTAAAATTACAATAATAATACTTATGTCTGTCCTAATTTCTTTGCTTTCAAACATTAAACCATACAGCCTTTATTTTGACAGAATACGAATATAACTATGGTTCCTCGAGAAGGGAAGTGAGATACTGCATCTTGGCGCTATGAGGTATAAATACCTACTCCGCCATGCTGAAGGAATCCCTGCCTCATTAGGTGTGCCTATGCACAACCACAATGGGCATAGCATTATTGACTCTATGCACTTGCATAACCGGAGTCAGAAGCCTCAATCATACAGGGCGCATCCTAAGACTCCTAGACCATCAAGTAGTAATATTCCTTTGACTATTACTTAAGCTCATATGCCCCGTGACAAGGAAAGCCCTGGAGTCTCATTTATAACCGTTGCGTGCACGCACAAAACAGGCCCTGAAAGCGGCGTACGCTACTTCTGACACATACGTTGTGATTTATAACAACAAACTTGACGGGAAAATGTGCGCACCTGCACGCTAATGACCCATGCGTACAAACTCTTTTACCAGAGTGAGAAAAGTAATGAAGTAAGAACGATTTAAAACTCTGTTTTCATTTTGATATACACATTTACATTAATGTTCCATTTTCATTCATGGCGATATGAACTGAAATTACATAAAGTCATTACTCAAAATTAAACAAAAATTATATGAATTTAGATAGACATGTGGAGGTGCTACTTTTGATCAGTTTTCCTGTGACACGCTGTTTTAAAGACAGCAAGGATTAAATACAGGCTAATTCCAATGATTCCTCTTTAAACTAAACTGCAGATCTCATGTTATGACAATATTTTTAGCGAGAATGATGATCAATGATGCACACTTACTTCTATAACTCAGACACTGCAGTAGGATTCGGTGGTCGAACAGTGCATTATCCGGTTTGAATAGGTCCAATAATAACAGCTTACTGTGCAACCACATCTGCACGGACATGGAGTGTAAAGACATCTTCACAAAAGGGTTTAAAATTAACGAAATATTTTGAATTGAAATAACATTTGGCCCATGGAAATGAATGAATAAACTTTATTTTAAAAAAATATCTAAGAAGTATTTTATACATTTTTGTTTTTATGGATATTTTGATATATTTATTCTAAAACATAAAAAGGATATTGGATGATTGTCAGCAATGTACTGTGTAAGGCACAAATGGCATTTATAGTGTCTTGTATATTAATATTTTTCGTGTCTTGTACCTTTGACAGTGTTGAACATGGTGTCACGCGGATGGTAATATGCATCCAAATGATATGCAGATGAGGTTATGCATAGGAAAACTAGGCGTTGTAAGCTCCATATATGGTGATTTTAGGGAGGAGACAGGGTGGAGATGCACGTACGCACAATCTTCTGCTGGCAGGGATTTTTGCTCAGGTTCTGGCGTACACATGGTTTTATAAATCTGAATTTTTTGTGCGTACGCAAAATCTAGCTTTTGTGCGTACGTACACTTTTAGGATGAAAAGTTTAATAAATCAGACCCCTGGCCTTTTTTAAAAGAGTAGTTCACTTTAGAATTAAAATTCCCTGATAATTTACTCACCCCCACATCATCCAAGATGTTCATGTCTTTCTTTCTTCAGTTGAAAATGAATTAAGGTTTTTGAGGTACCTTGCAGGATTTTTCTCCTTATAGTGGACTTCAATGGTTTGAATCCATTGGGAGGAGTCAAACATGCTCCACTTGTAGCGTTTGTTTTACATGCGCATACAAACAAGTATCTCCTGAAGACAACAAAAGACATATTGCAGGTGCCCTCATAGGGTATGTTTATGCGACAACAACTTACTAAAAACAGACGTCAATGTTGTCAAAATGATCTCCGTTCACACGGATCTGCGAAAATGACTAAAAAGGGCTGTATAATGCATGCCAGGCCAGTGGTTAGCAATGTCACCTTGTCAAGAAACACCCCGTGAAAAACAGATAGCACACATGTGCATGATGTTACCATTTATGTAAAATGTAATCGTTTTCAAAAGCTTGCATTTCAGGCCCCCAAAACGGCATTGTCGTGTAAATGAACGGCCAAAATGCATAAAAAGTCGTTGGCCAGTGAAATTGTCGTGTGTATACACGTGCTTCAGACTGTCAGCTGATGGTTGAAGAAAATCTTTTTAAAAACATACTTTTAAACTTTTGCCTCGACTTTTTATAACATGAAACATAATTAGTTACTTTTTAAAATTAACATTCCCCAATACTGCTTACAATAATCATTAATTTACTTAATTGAACCTAAATGTCTTTTGGAAAAGCAGATGCTGAACAAAAGAGGGAAAATATCACAACACTCATCCGCCAAGCACAAACCGGACTTGTGCTGGAAGACAAGAGCAGTAATCAGATGCAGAAGGGCAGCAGGTGTGGAAAACATTTCAAGTTTTTTTTAACCTTGTGATTCTTTTTTAATGTTGCAAAATTTATTCAGTGCTATTTTTATATTATCTGTATACTATTATAGTATTTATTTATCTATTATAGTTTTCATTTAAATTTTAGTTTTTTTTTGTCATTTTAATTTGTTTTCTATATATGTATTTCAGTTTTAGTAATTTTAGTACTTAAACTTTTGAATAGTTTTTGTTTTATTTAACAGTAACAACACTAATCTAAATGTTTTGGATTTTTTAAACTTCAAAACAAGAACATAATCTAATAAAAAAAAATTCTGATATGAGTTACACATATGTAGTGGTCACCATGCATCAGAGGGTTAGCTTTTTATGGGACATTGTGAATATTGAATGCTGAATAACGTGTTGTTTTGTAGAACATGGTCAGGCATTTGCTTCTTCGGCTCCACTGATAACAGCACATTTCAAGCTCAGGAAACGGCCACCATCACAACTGCTAAAACCACACTAGGGCATCTTAAGACCATTGAGGTGCGAGACGCCATGCATGAGGTCAGTTCATTTAAAATGAGTTCTGTTCTCGTCTGATAGAGCATGAAAATAGGCTTTTGTGAATCAGCATGCAACGACTGTAAATAAGCTTTATGCACTAGCATTTACAATATTAACATAAGTGCCGATTACAGCTCAAACGAGGATGCGGCAGATGCTAGTTGAAATCTAGCTCATCTATTCAGAAGTCTGTGACGTCAAGCATTAGTAATTTGCTAGGAGCAACCTTTTTTCTATTTCATTTTGGTTGCACCTAAAACGGAAATCGTGCTGCAGGCTGAATGTTAAAGAATATAAACATGCATAGATATAAAACAAGTGTTCTGCTTGTGTGCCTGTGTTAATCTTCCCCCAGCTCTATGGGCGGAGGGTTCAGGAGGAGCTGGACAAAAGCCAACGAGAGTGTGACGCTCAGGAAAGACAACTAAAGCAGTGGCATGACCACTGGCAGAGTCAGCTAACAACCCTCGCTTCACTCAGCTCTGAATGAACATGAGACATTTATGAACACTGACAGTCTAAGCCAAGGCATTAAACACCATCAAAGAGCAGAGACTACAACACATGGGTTTGTCTTACAGGAACAATTGTGCTTTCACCACTCATTTACACGCTTGTCTGTTCCATGTTGCTCGATTCATTTAATAATTAACATAATGGCTGTTGCTATGAATATATCAATAAAGTTTATGATAAAAATGTTTATTCCATTTTCAATTTACATTGTTTAGTGTTGTGCAAGGATTAAATAAAAACAAATTTCTCAGTTCAAAAAGTCCATAAAAACAATACAATAAAACTGCCTTACAAACAGAATAATATGTAAACATAAGCTCATGATAAATTAAGCACTAAAATAGTGCTTTACAGTCCGTTTGGTTTAGAGTTTTGAGATTCAGCAGCATGAATTCTCATTGTAGAGTTTTTCACATTTTTATGTTTGAGTACAAGACCCTAAAGACTGTTTCACAGCTCTTAGGAAATCCAACGCCACTACCAAACGGCCTTGACTTCAAAGTTCATGTCATAAACTTATGGAAGCTCCTGTTCTTTAAGAAACAAGACAGAAATTTCAGCGTTTTCGTAGGAGAATATCCCAACTTTCTCTCCAACGGAGTGCAGCAAGCTCGTCTGAAGTTAACGCGGGCCGGCCGTAGGTGAGAGGAGTCAAGTTGTGGTAGGACACGTATACTGAACAAAGGACTGCCAAAATAACACCACCAAATGCTTTCCGTTGAGCTGGGGATCTGAGAAACAACATGGCATACAGATATGAGCATAAACATGTGATTAACACTGTGATACATAAACATACAGCTTTTATTCAATTAGATAAGACAGACGGGTAGACAGCAGTGTTGGGAAGCATAAGAGACTTACAAAAATATAAAAAAATCTTACAGAGCCCAAACAAACTAAACAAGCATACGATCTTCAGTAACTGATGATTTTTGGACAGAAATGACACCTCTTACCTCAGTACATGGATGTACAGGTGCTCTACTACAATTGGTATCTGCAAGATCTTGAAGGTGAGCGCTGGAAGATAGTGATACAGAAACAGAGTCTTCTCCATTAGGAAGAATGGCAGGTAATTAACTGCCCAGCCTCCAAAGCAAACAACACCAGCCAAAACCAGCTGTTCCCAAGCGTCTGAAAGAGAAGAAACAGATCACTGACTCTCTTTTCCAGCACTTTAGACATAGTTGCTCCTTTGGACTTAAAGAAGATTAAGGAAAATGCTGTGGAAAAAGTATAATGCCGTGGTGTAACAAGCACACTTGTGCCCTCAAGAGAGCAGCCCGAAAAATGGAGCAGCTGAAAGAAAATCTCTAGTTTTTCGCATCTGAGAAGTGTTACTGCATACAGAAAGGCCTTCAAAATTGCTAGATCTGCATCATTTCAACCTTAGAAGAGAGCAAACACAATCCTAAGTATTTACTTAATACAGTGGCTAAATTAACGAGAAATACAGCTTCCACTTCAGACATTTGAAAACAGCACAGCAGTAATGACTTTATGAATTTCTTTACTTGCAAGATTGATACTATTAGAGAGAAAATTATAACCATACAACCGTCTACAACAGTATTGTGTCAGACGTCGTGCTATAGACCCCCTGAGGAACAATTCCATTTATTCTTTGCTATAGGAGACGAAGAATTGTCTGAACATCAGCAACAAAAGAGCAACATGTTAGACATGTTAGAGATGAAAGATGCTTCCAGATGTCATAGATCCTCTTCTTAATATTATTAATTTGTCATTTTCATACCAAAAACCTTTAAGCTGGCTGTTATTAAACCTCTCATTTAAAAAAACAACTAGATTCGAGATAATTAAATTTCTGTCAAAAATACTAGAAAAGGCAGTATCCTCACAACTATGTTCCTTCTTAGAAAAAAAATGATATCTGCAATGATTTCCAGTTATGATTCAGGCCGTATTGTAGTACAGAGACTGCTATTATTAGAGTTACAAATTATTTGCTTTTATCATCCAATCAAGGTTGTATCTCTTTACTGGATCATGGTATTGAATTTGATACTATCAACCACAATATATTTTTTAACTGACTAGAAAATTACATTGGCATTAGCAGAATTGCATTGTTATGGTTAAAATACTTATATACATACTTATCTGACTGTTGTCAATTTGTAGCAGTAAATGAAGAGGTTTCATATCATTACAAGTTGAGTATGGGGTACCGCAAGGCTCAGTGCTAGGATTGTTGGTTTTTACCCTGTACATGCTACCCTTGGAAGATATCATTAGGAAGTATGGCGTTAGTTTTCATTGTTACGTTGATGATCTATATTTCTTCGAGCCCTAGCACATACCAATTCACAAAATTAATGGAATGCATAGTTGATATAAAAAGTGAATGACTAGTAATTTCCTAATACTTAATTCTGAAGAAGAAAAAAATCCACAGGTTTTAATTATTGGACCAAAAATCTCTGCACATAACCTAGAATACTTTCTAACACACTACATACTGACTGCTCTGTCAATTCTTCAACATCAGTGTGCTCTTTGATAGCAATCTTTCATTGGAAAGCCACATTTCTAGTGTCTGTAAAACCGCATTTTTCCATTAAAAAAAATAAATAAATTACAACATATGCTCTCAATGCTTTTTTTCATAATTCACACCCATTAAAAGAGGCTGTATAAATTAGGACAACTAAAATTGGGAACACTTCCTGTAACACCAGATGTACTTGTTACATCGTAAGAAGAATGGCATCTATGCTAATATTAGTCTGTCTGTCTCATCCTTATCCCGAGGTTACCATAGTCAGCCAGATCCGGGTCATATCCAGATCAGAGGAAACTGCATCTAGACAGGACCTCATCGCAGCTAAATGTCAGCAGATGCCGTCTCTACTAGAACAATCCCCTGTGAAAACCTCATCCTCACGACAGCAATCTGCACAGATCCTCGGCAAAGACCACAAGAACCAGACAAGTCCTTTGCACAGACCTATCGCCAGCTTCGGCTCCATACCGGCATGATGAATTGATCTATAAGCAAAAGGAATTGGATGAATATTTGAACCTAAGCCTGGTTTCTCCCAAGGGTTTTTTTTCTCCCTTTCTGTCACCTGATGGAGTTTGGGTTCCTTGCAACTGTTGGCTCTGGCTTGCCTGGTTGGGGATACTTAATATTCAGCAATATTACTGATTTGACAGACACACAGTTTGTGTGGCAGACATGAATGCTACCTCAAATCACGCATCAGTACTTCCAGGCACATACCTTGAGGAATGTCTTCCACTTTCCTCCGTCGTCTTAGCAAACAGGTAAAAAACAGAACACAGTACACAACCAGCACAAGGTTTCCAACGGTCCAAGTCACGAAATTCCCTATCAATTGAATTTGTGCCTGCATTAAAATAGAAAAGATTAGATGGATTAGTTCCATTATCATTCTATAAAACCCACAGACATAAAAGAAAAACCAACAGAATGATATTGACGTACATTACTTGAAGGATGAAGCCAGTATGCAATGTTGGTGTCCATTGTGATCCATTCAAGTGGTGATGAACTATATTTGTGCTCGGACTCTTCATTTTTTACTGTCAGCATCTTCCACTGTTACGCAAACATACATGAAGTGTCTTCATTCTACAACACCGGATCCTCTTTTCCAACGATTGACATAATTAAGATCAAGATTAGCATTTAATATTCACCTGCAGCTCAAGAAATTTGGCCATAAAAGTGAGGTTTCTGTTGACGTCGCCGTGAGTAGGTGACTTCAGCTCCAACTCCCTTTCCTTCTGTTCCAGACCTGTACAGATGTGTGTTTAATTGAAAAAGAAGAAATAATCAATATGAAAACATATAGAGATGTTAAATCTCATACTTCGGCCATAGCGGTGCTCCTCCACGTTCCACATGCCACTCTGCTGGTAGCCTTTATGAATCTTATCCCCAACCACCTCCAGCTGTTTGAAACCCCACTCTGGAAGAGACGCTCCACTGAGCTGCAAAACATTATGAAACAGGTATAAATACAACAGGTATAAATAACTCTCTTAAAGGAATACTCCACCCCAAAAAAAATATATCCTGACTTTTTTGTATGGAACATACTTCTCTCGCTCAATGAGCTGTTGTTTGGTTTCCAACATTCTCCAAAAAATCTTGTTCCACAGGAGAAATAAAGCAAACTTGGACAGAAGTTTCATTTTTGGGTGGAGTATCCAAGTAACAATCAATAATGATATAAAGATGTGGTAACACTTTACAATAAGGTTCCATTTGTTAACATTAGTTAACTATATTAGTTGACAAGAACTAACAATGACTAATACTTCTAAAGCATTTATTAATCTTAGTTGATGTTCAAATTTCAACATTTACTAAAGCATTATTAAAATTAAAAGCTGTTTGTTATATTTTAATATTATTTAATGGGCCTGAGCTAACATGAACCATCAATAAACTGTTGTATTTTTATTAACTAATGTTGTCAAAGATTAATAAATAGCATATCAAATGTATTACTCATTGTTAGTTAATAATATATTAAGTAAAAAGAAAAAGGATGTATGTGATTTTGTCCATGTATTTCTGTATAAATTAGTCTAAAATGTATTAAGTTTACACGTTTCCTAAAACTGTATACTGTAATATTATTATTGTTATGCCTATATTCTTTTTTTAACACATTTGTACAACTTTACAAACCTTCAGAACAGCGGAAGTATTCACATGGACTAATTGCACCTCTGACAAAATCGTCTTCCAGATCTCTCTATTTGACTCCCTGTTCACTACGTCCTGCAGTGCAATGAACACAATTAATAACAAAACCCATTTTTAGTAAATTATTATAGACCTCTGGGCCGGAGATCTTACCACTCTCCATAGATTTTGAGCCGGCATAGACACATTAAAGTCAATGTATCCGGACACTTCCTGTGAGTGAGGACTCATGGGGGCTGCAACATCATGTCTTAAAAAAAGGACAGTCATGTTATTGCCACTACCAAAAAAATATTACAAAACATTATTTTATTATTATTGTTATTTTTTTATTTATTATTAATACGTGTTTAGGTAGCGGGATGTCATTCCATGTAGCAGCTGAATAATATCCCCATGCCTGACAGGTCTGGGTGGGCTGCTAACCACAAGACTGTGCCTGCGGTTTCAAATGACAATACAATTCATGTTAATATTTATCTGCAGCCCGTATATGGGTTATATGAACTTTACAAAAATTCTAAAGTTATTAACAATTGCATACCGCCCAGGGTCTTTAATAATCCACCAGTTGTTGACGTCTTTGAAAGGATAGCAGGTCACCTGCTGCTGGTGGGAGCTACCGCGGCCATTTTCATACCTTTAAGCATAGATAAACAGTAAAGATCTGCTTGAAGATGTGGTTGTTTAGGATTACAACACTGGCTCACCTGATTGGATAGTTAGCCTTGTGGGAGTGAAGCCAACATGGAACAGGTTTACTGGACACGGTGCGGAGAGTGACCTGTGAGCCGAACGCTACATCCAAGGGCTGCCCCTGAGTGATCCGGGCTAGACCGCCCTTTATAGGAGAAATAAAGTAGATGACAATACAAACACATATAAACACTCCTGTGATAGGATTCACTATTTAGGTAGGTGACTATTACAATGTGTATTTGAACAAATCGGTTTGAATACATTATGCACACACTACTGTAAAAAAAAAAGTAAGATTTTTATTTTCTTTTTTTGAAGAAATTAACCCTTAAACACATGCCTCAGGTCTTTAGTAAACTGGGACGGTCACTGGGGATAAGTGCAATTCACCTTTATTCCACAAGGTTGCACAATTTCTGATTCACAATGATGGAATGACGTTTCACTCATAGTTACAGCAGGCAAAAAACAAAAGAGTAGGAAGTAACATCAGCACAAGTTGAAACGTCTTTTTGAAACGATTTACTGCAGAGCAAGAACTGAACACAATCAAATATTAGTGTCACTGTCATTTGATGGTGGATCGGGTGAAGGAACTGTCAGCGATCAAAATATTGATTTTGAAGATGTTAAAAATTATAGTTTTGAGAATATGTGTGAGATGATGAATATGAGCCAGATGCTGAGTGCACTGGGAAATGAGCTCTGATGAGGACAGTGATGATGGTATAAAACATCTGCTCAAACTGAACCCTTCCAAGCTCCAAAAGGTAACAAAATATGCTCTATTTATTATTCAGTAATTGTTACTCTAATTTCAGGAGAGTTTTAAATTATCGCGACAGGTAGAGATCCATCCGTGTTAGACATAGATCCGGGTCGCTAAAGACCCGAATATGTAATAATAATTGGCGAAAAATTCATGCATTTAAGGGTTAAAGTCACCATGAAATCATACTTGACAAAACCTATTTTTACAGAATATTACAGTATTTACTATAAATGATTTCCACATAAAAAAAATGTTTTTATTGCCCTCGTAATCTTTAATCAATATATAATTTCCTTCCTCTTGGAGCGACAATCTCTTCTCTGATGATGTGTTTACTGGCGCAAGGGCGGGACAGCCTGTCACTCACATTGATCTTCCAATAGCAAACCACAACGATCTAACGTTCCAATCCCCAGTGGAAAAAAATCAAGTCCCGCCCTACATTTTTTCTAGTTCAAGAAGCTGTTTCGCTCGTCACAATAAGGAAGAAAAGACCATTGCAACTTCCGTTTCATAACCATTTTGTTCAGCAACAATGCATTAGACTGATCAAATGTGACATTGAAGCATCTTACCAACCCCAAACTTTTGAACAGTAGTATAATTAATAGAGGAATTGTTTCTGTACCTCTAGACTTGCTTGAAAAGCACTGCTCATCATCTGGTCATGTGGTCCACTGCGATACAGCAGGGTAAGATGGACGTAGAAAAATCCAAGGTACATGATGACGGGTAACACCACAAGGGCCAGGAAGCGAACTAAAACCTGGACCACTACTTTGCCCTTTTGACATAGATCGCAAAATCATAACGTTGTACCCACGGCGCTGTAAAACACATGGATATTTGGTAACTATTCACTCACATGGCTTAAGGTTCGATCTCCAATAAGTTGCCAGGTGTGTACAGCTGCAAGGCCTAGCAGTAAAAAGTATGTGAAGATACCCATGTACTTAACCCTGAAAAATAAGACAAGTAAAATAAACTTGAATTTAATTAGCAGTAAGCAAGAAACCAGATTTTTGTGGTGGTTTTACTTCACAAAAGTATAGACAAAAAGAAATCTGACCCTACATACCCAATTCCATATGCACAACTGACCCCACAGATCACGAGCCAAAACCACCTAAAAGATGAACTGGAAGAAAAGAGAGCACATGACACACTTATGACCTTGAAATGAGCCACTGGAGGTTGACAAGACAATCCAAATCATAACCTGGCAAAACACATTAGGCTACAATTCTTACTTGCGTGCTTTGTGGAAGCGGAGGTAAGACAGTACAGCTAACAGTAGGAAAAAGATTAAAACGGACTCCAGCAGCATGAAGCGTGATTGCACAATCATGGAATTTTCTGTAAGAATGAAACAAGTATTTACCCTAACATCCAAGAAAAATCATCCTCAGGCAATGACTTGAAAATGAAATTGTAGTTACCCATGATGAGCAGCACACAGGCCCCCAATGCTGAGAAGTGGGAATATCCCAGTTCCACCACCAGAAGATAAGCAAGTGGTATACAAAAGGAGCCAGCAAGGGCCGGTATTACCCGAAGGCTCCAAACAGGAACATTACTGGTGTATTCTACAATGGACCCCAATAACAGTCAATAAGAGTAATGCAAATACTAAAAGCCTGTGTTCATGTATGAAAGTGTAACATGAAAAAATAAAGGGACAGTTAAAATGTTGTCTTGACAAAGCCATGCATTAATGTTCACGACAGTTTGAAGGTTACATGAGTGTTAGTGTGTGTCGTGTAGTTTGAATATTTTGAGATTTGAAGCTTGATGCAATGTAGATGATGTCGAGTGTTGCTAGGACATTGCAAGGTAGTAGATTCTAGAAACATGAGTTTGATCATTTAAAGAAAATACAAAATTAGTCAGAATAGCCTAAAAGACTGCCAAGAAAGTTTTCATATGCTATAGTGGTTCTCAACAGGGCCCAGTGGGGGCCTCAGCATACAGGTGCTGGTCATATTATTGGAGTATCATCAAAAAGTTTATTTATTTCTCTAATTCCATATAAAACGTGAAACTTGTATATTATATACATTCATTACACACAGACTGATATATTTCAAATATTAATTTCTTTTAATTGTGATGATTATAACCCACAACTAAGGAAAATCCCAAATTCAGTATCTCAGAAAATTTGAATATTGTGAAAAGGTTCAATAGAGATTGCTAATGTGTCGTCATCATGACGTATTCCCGGTGGTGAATCGTCATTCATCTATAAGCGATATCACCACATGGGCTCAGGACTACTTTGGCAAACCTTTGTCAAGTACCACAATACGTAGTTATATCCACAAATGCCAGTTAAAACTGTACTGTGCCAAAAGGAAGCCCTATGTTAACAGTGTCCAGAAGCGCCATCGACTTCTCTGGGCTCAGAGGCATCTGGGATGGACCATCACACAGTGGAAACGTGTACTGTGGTCAAATGAATCAGTATTTCAGGTATTTTTTGGGAGGAATGGACGCCGTGTGCTCCGGACCAAAGAAGAAAAGGATCATCCAGACTGTTACCAGCAACCAGTCCAAAAGCCAGGGTCTGTCTTGGTATGGGGTTGTGTCAGTGCCCTTGGCAAAGGTAACTTGCACTTCTGTGAAGGCACCATTAATGCTGAAAAGTACATAGAGATTTTGGAGCATAATATGCTGCCTTCAAGAAGACATCTTTTCCAGGGACGTCCATGCATATTTCAACAAGACAATGCAAAACCACATTCTGCACACATTACAAAGTCCTGGCTGCGGAGGAAGAGGGTACGGGTACTTGACTGGCCTGCCTGCAGTCCCGACCTGTCTCCAATAGAGAATGTGTGGCGCATTTTGAAGCGCAAAATGCGACAACGAAGACCCCTTACTGTTGCCCACCTTAAGACTTGTTTGCAGGAAGAATGGGACAAAATTACACCTAAAAACCCTTCATCACTTGGTGTCTTCAGTCCCTAAACATCTTTTAAGTGTTGTGAAAAGGAATGGCAGCATTACAAAGTGCTTTACTGTCCCAACTTTTTTTTAAATGTGTTGCAGGTCTGAATGACAGGAAAGGATGCATATTTACAAACGACATGAAGTTGACCAGACAAAGCATGAAATATTTTGTTCATATTGTCTGCAATGAAATACAAGTCAAAGTCAATTTAGAAATCACTTTTTTTGTGTGTTTTCCATACTGTCCCAATTTTTTCTGATTTGGGGTTGTAGTTCTGTAGGCTACACAAACATGGGGAAGACCGCTGACTTGACAGTTGTCCAAAAGTCAACCATTGACGCCTTGCACATGGAGGGCAAGACACAAAAGGTCACTGCAAAAGAGGCTGGCTTTTCACAGAGCTGTTCCAAGCACATTAATAGAGAGGCGAAGGGAAGGAAAAGATGTGGTAGAAAAAAAGTGTACAAGCAATAGGGATAACTGCACCCTGGACAGGATTGTGAAACAAAACCCATTCAAAAATGTGGGGGAGATTCACAAAGAGTGGACTGCAGCTGGAGTCAGTTCTTCAAGAACCACTACGCACAGACGTATGCAAGACATGGGTTTCAGCTGTCGCATTCCTTGTGTCAAGCCACTCTTGAACAACAGACAGCATCAGAAGCGTCTCGCCTGGGCTAAAGACAAAAAGGACAAAAAGTGGTCCAAAGTTATGTTCTCTGATGAAGGTAAATTTTGCCTTTCCTTTGGAAATCAGGGTCCTAGAGTCTGGAGGGAGAGAGGAGAGGCACACAATCCACGTTGCTTGAGGTCCAGTATAAATTTTCCACAGTCAGTGATGGTTTGGGGTGCCATGTCATCTTCTGGTGTTGGCCCACTGTGAGGTCCAAGGTCAACGCAGCCATATACCAGGAAGTTTTACAGCACTTCATGCTTCCTGCTGCTGACCAACTTTATGGAGATGCAGATTTAATTTTCCAACAGGACTTTGCACCTGTACACGGTGCCAAAGCAACCAGTACCTGGTTTAAGAACCATGGTATCCCTGTTTTTAATTTACCAGCAAACTCACCTGACCTTAACCCAATAGAAAATCTATGAGGTATTGAAGAGGAAGATGAGATATGTCAGACCCAACAATGCAACAGAGCTAAAGGCCACTATAAGAGCAACCTGGGCTTTCAGAACACCTGAGCAGTGCCACAGACTGATCGACTCCAATCCACGCCGCATTGCTGCAGTAATTCAGGCAAAAGGAGACCCAACTAAGTATTGAGCAGTGGCGATTTCTTTAAGACTGCAAGGGAAGCTCGGCTTTCCTTATAATGTCACAAAATTAATGGTCAAGTTATGTACTATTGTATTAACATTTTATTGACTAAAAATGCGTTAGAAAACGTTCATCTCAAAGACGAGTTCGTTCAGAATCAGTTACATATAGCAGGTCGGCTGACTCGATTTCCTTCTAATACATTCCCGCAGCGTCACAGTGCATTTCCCTATTGAAGCCCAGCGTACATTGACTTCAATGGGGCTGCTTTGAACGTTTTTTTTTCAGCGCTTCGAAACTAGACGGTCATTGGATAAACGCTGCGATTATGTCCCGCCCACGGACGCTCAGCGTCTCTGGGGGTGAATGGGGAGTGAGCCTGGCCCTGTGGGCTGGCGGGTCTGTCGAAAGAGTGCATCTCCTTTTGACTGACAGCGATTCTGTACTATAAGGACTCACTGAAGCTATTCGCTCTCAGTCCCATTGCGGATTTCTCAAGTTCAGTCGAAATAAAAACTGCTGCAACCTATTTCTTTGATATTTGCTTGGCGAAATTGCTTGATTTTCATCATACATTTCACACTATTATACACCACATTCCTTGTTTCAGTTTTACAGAGTTTAATATTTTTTTTTTAGATCGTTCATTCTTTCATTCCTTCATTCATTCATTCATTCATTCATATAACGTTAGTAGGCTAGGCTAGCGTCGTGGGTGAAACGACCTGATTTTGGCGAAGCCATTTGAAAGAAAGAACTTCAAGTCCTGTATTCAGTTCAGGACTTGCAGGGTAACAGAGGAAAGCTGTTTGATTACTTGGTGTTCCTTAAAGACATGGAGTTGGACAGTGCAATGGCTCAGCTTTACAAACTGTTCTCATTAGTGGCAACAATTGGAGCTACATCTGCAGGTGTAGAAAGGAGCTTCTCCTGTTTAAAGCGACTCAAGTCCTACACCCGAAACACAATGGGCCAAGGCCGTTTAAGCAGCCTAGCTCTGCTAGCCATTGAGAGGACACTGGTCAAGTCACTTGAAAAGACTCCTAGTTGGTACGACAGGGTCACAGACCATTTTCTTGAAAAGGAACGTAGGGCAGAATTTACTTTTAAATAAATAGACAATTTTATGATGTAGGCCGAAAATGAGCTTCCCCTCTCTGACAGACCAGTAGCCGCCACTGGTATTGAGTGCTGTACTCATACTTTTCATGTTCATACTTTTCAAGTGGCCAAGATTTCTAAAAATCCTTTCTTTGTATTGGTCTTAAGTAATATATTCTAATTTTCTGAGACACTGAATTTGGGATTTGCGTTAGTTGTCAGTTATAACCATCAAAATGAAAAGAAATAAACATTTGAAATATATCAGTCTGTGTGTAATGAATGAATATAATATACAAGTTTCACTTTTAGAGAAATAAATAAACTTCATGATGATATTCTAATTATATGAGCAGCACCTGTACTTACAAGTGGGCCACACAGTGACTTATAAATTATAAAAAAATATCATGATCACCTGCTCCAATTCTGTTCCAAACAAAGTTGCCATCAAATCCTCCTAAATAAGCTACACAAATAAATAATATACATTAGTATACATATACATTAAGTGGTTTTCTTAATGAATATGATTTATAAAGTATCAACAATTTTCTCACCTCCTAAAGCTAGTATCATGTGGCCAAAAGGTGGACCACTCTCATCAATAAAAAACACTTGCTTCATGTACAGAGACAGGAACTGTCCATAATAAACTTCATCAAACCTTAAGAAGTTCACACGCATGATATATTGATTTTAAAAACATTAAAAAATAAATACATACAATTAAAAAATATATATATAGTTATTACACGCAGACTTACACTACAGCTTTAGGAAAGTGAATGCCATATAGTCGGCTCACGAGCGCAAGTGCAGTCACTGCCACCAGCAGCAGATTGATCTCCACTGTCACACTGATGGGCAGTTTCACACACTGCATCCTGCCTAAACAATACATTCATTCATTCATCAAGGTAAAACACACTGTTTACACTATATACGTATTCATTTATTCTGCATTTACAATAGTGGAATACAGCATTGAACATGCATTTTGCATATCATGTAAATGCATGTAGTGTATTTACCTTGATTCAGTTATTTGTCAATTTCTCACGAGTTTCCCAATCATATGTCAACACCGTGTCCTGTGTCTTTTCGCAAAAAGTAATGAATACACAGCTTAGCTAAAACTTGACTCGATTAAAAAAAGCAGCCATGTGTCTGGCACCAGCGACAGCATTAGTCTTTAATTTTAAAACACTAAAATGTGTACATAAACCAACCGTGTGTAGTCTGTGCGCTTGTTTCCGGGCAGCATCACCCACATTTCAAAATAAAAGTCCAAACATTCCTGCACTAGATGAGTCCCTTTCCCAAAAAGTATGATTAAAAGTAAAGCTGGACATGCTCAGGTTAATGTGATGATTGAAATATCTTACCTGTGATCATTCTGACAAAACAGCTAACTTTATATATCCAAAAATCTTTTTATTATATTATATTATATTAAATAAATATTAACTGTATTTGTTTAAAAGTAATTGGAAAAATTTGAATAAAAGTCCTGCATAATTTGTTTGATGATGTTATTTGACTTCTGTGCAAAATAAATTAAAGTTTGTGTTTTTAAAAGTTACTTTTTGTGGCCATTGTATAAGAGTTTTTATGTGCGCTACTTTGCGATAAGTTTTGAATGTATACAAAAATAAATACTGTATGTGAAACAACTGAAACATCCTTTTTCCTAACTGCTTGTTTTATCCACTGTAGGATCCGCAAGGGATGCTGGAGCCTATCTCAACATACAATTGACACAAATAAAATGAAATAACCGTAAAAATGTATGACTTTATTTAAACATTTAGGAAAAAGTAGCTGACAAATCACAGTTGAGGAAAAATGTTTTCACAAGACAATGAAAAAAGTCATTTGATATTGATGTGAAAAGTGAAACGTTTAGCTACATAAACTGCTTTGCAAACATAATGAAGTGTAAAAGAAACACCCTTTAACAAATCTTTAGCATTACACATTCACAAACATTTGCTAAAGGTATGAAAATGATAAAAAAAAGTGTCCAGTTACAAAACATATTGCTTTGAGATTCACAAAAGACTATAATTTCCTTGGGAATAAAAACAAGGGCAGTTGTGGCAGATTCTCTATAATTTGCGACACTGCAGTCACAAAACGTGTCACAAACTCAACTTTGAAAGGTACACTATATGTGATGGGAGCACATACTGCACATTGGAAAAAAAAATCACACAAAACACTTGCCCGTTTACTCTGAAAACGAGGAACAATATTTAGTTTAGCCTCCTATCCAGAATTGAATGTAGTGAATTGTTGCATGTGAATTCATTTAGTTGAATTATCTGGATTTAAAATAAAAAAAATATATACTATGGAATATATAAAAATAGTGCTACATTAAAAACTACCTATAATGAATGCGCAAAGCACAATATAGAATAAGAATTTTAAAAGAAACAATAACTGTGTCTAACTTGAAAATAATATAGTTAGACACAGCAAACTAAAATGTTAGGTATCATGCTTAATTCACCAGTAAATCCCAATTTCAAGAAACAAGTATTTTATAAAATCCCCAATACTTCAGAAAAAAAAGGAGTTGTAAAATAATTTGCATGATTTTGCAAGTGAAAATGTAATAGAAAACTTCACATTATAAAATTGGTAGGTCCCTTAAGCAATGCATAGGAGGCTTGTATACGAGCTGCAAATCTGCTAAACAATTTTTTCCCTAGCTTAGCGTTTAGATCTGCGTGCTGGTGTCAAGTCAGTTATGGCTTTTCTTTTTTTCTGATGTCTCTGTTTCACTGTTTGTTGTATTTCTGCCTCCTCGGAATCTGATTCATCTTCCGCAGTGTTCTTTTTAGACTCATGCATTTGCAGTCTCATTGATCTTCGTCTGCATGAAGATATAATTGAGCTACTCTGAAGAACATGCTTTTCACTGGCAAGACCTTTCTCATTCTCATCAGAGATATTTTCTTCACCTTCATCAGATTTTTCTGCAGATAATATGTGTTTTGGGGCCTCCATGGCCATTCTGCTCTCCTCATCAGCTTTGTTTTCTTCTTGATCAGATGTTTCCACTACCGCCAACTCTAAAGTGAAGCCCTCGTTTGAACTGGCCTCAAATTTTTGCTCTTCTGTCTCCAAATGTTGCTCAATCCCTTTCTCCATTTCACCTGTCTCTTCTACTTTCTTGCTATTTTGCTCCATAACTTCTTCGTTATCCTCATCTGTCTGAGGTTTATTTACTCTTTTCTCTTTCTGCTCCTCTTGAGCTTCACCTGCATCTGTCTTGGTGGCTTCATGTATATCACAGTCTCCATCTGATTTAGTCCTCTCTGAAATGCTCTGTTGTATTTCTCCCAAATGACTGCCCTCAAAAACTGCTGCAGGTACTTCTGAGCTCAGCTCTACCTTGTCTGTAAATGTCACTTCTACTGTCTTAGTTTGTCCCATAACTGCCTCCTTGACTTGCTCACTATCTTCATCATGCTCTTGTTTGCGAAGACGTTTGGATTTTCTTGGAGCAGCCGTTTCAACAGTCACTCTTTTTCTCAGGGTTCCCCTTTCCACTGCTGTTTCCTCCAAAGCAAAATAACTTCCTTCCACTGCTCCCTCATTTTCTTTTTCCTGGAGTGGTTTCTCTTCCTCCTGTACACTAGAGACCTCTTCCTCCTGTTCCTTGGGCACCTGCACATCTTTCTCAAGATTTTCCTCTTGAGTCTTGTCCTGCTCAGTGATTTCTGGGCTGGCACTATTACTTTTATTGATTTCAAACAAGATTTCATTTCCTTCCTCTACAGTATCATCTTTTGTCCCTGTTTCCTCTACCTTTCCTTCTACATTTAACTGAATAATGTCTTCTCCTTCTTTTGTCTTTAAATTATCAAATTCAGTAATGTTCTTTTCGGCATTTAATTCCTCATTATCCTCCTCTATAGGGATATTTAAATCATCAGCTGAATCCTGTATTGCTGAGTCAATTTCATTTCCACAAATGTTGTCCTTAATTTCTTTTTCTGTCTCCACCTCTTGTCTGTGGAATCGTTTTGATTTTCTTCTTGGTGTAGACTGGACTGTTACTGTTCGGTATCGAAGACTTCTTGTGATGAGGGGTGTTACTTGTTCAGAGCTTTCTAAAGCAACATTCCCTTCCACAGCTGTTGTCTTGAATTCATTTTTCGGATTGGTTTCCCCCACATTTTCCTCCTTTGACTGTGCTTCTTCTTGTTGAGTAGAATCCTCTTCTACTGAGATTGTTCTTACTTCATCTTCTCTCTTATCTTGAATATTCTCCTCTAGTTTCTGGTCTGTGTCTTCCTGTGGAGGCTCTGCTTTTTCATCATCTTGAGCTCCCCCCTCAACAACATTTAGCATTTTATCCAGTTCTACCATAATTTCATTTTCAGTTGTTTCAGTTGAGCTCTTGGTCTCATCTTGTTCATCTGTAGCTTTGTCAGGCAACACTTGATCCACCTTTACCATATCAGTTGATATGTCTCTCTCTTGCTCATATGAGGTAGTTTCCACCTTTCTACTCATGGAATCTCCATCTTTCCATGGACTTCCCATGTTGGTCTCTGCTGTAATAATCGGTACACAGACATTCACAGTCTCTACTGTCGTTGATGAGGTTCCTTCATTTCTACTCATGTCTGCTTCTTTTACTGGTTCCAACTCTGCTGTGTGGAGACGTGTAGATTTTCTGGTCTTCTGTTTAGATGTAGCTGATTGTGCACTGATCCTCAGACCTCTCCTTGTGATCCTTTCGCTTTTATTTTCAGAGTGTTCTTTCTGTGAGACCTTCTCCTCTACTTGAATGGTGGTCTCCTCTATAACATATGTTTGATCCTTGCAAACCAATGGAACTTTATCCATCTCCAAGGGGTTTTCTGACTCAACTGTTTCTTTGTCATTTTTAACCAATGACTCTTTTTCATATTGCTCTAAATTGGCTTCATCTCTTCCCATCTCAAGAGCTGCATCATTCTCTAAGCTTGTTTCCTTGTTCTTGATTTCTTCAAATCCTTTTTCTACTACATCCTCTTCAGGTTCTCCTTCTACAAGTGGAACAACCTTTTCTGCTTCAGCTTCTTGATTTTGTACACGTCTAGATTTCCTTCTTGGTGGAGACTGAACTTTTATTTTTCTATGTCTGAGAATTCTCTCTGTGCTGAATGGTACTTCCTCTTCTAAGATTTCCTGGACAGATTCTGGTGCCTCCTGACCAAGACTGCTCATCTCTACATCACTGACTGTTTGTTTCTCTTTTAAATCAATATCTTTATCATTTTCTTTCTCCTTAATTATATTTGTTTGGTCTGCCAATGTGGTTGCGTCTGGATGCTCTACAGATGTTACAGCTTCTTCCTCATCTATGACTACCTTATATTCCTTTACAATCTCTGTCTCCTTTACGTAATTTTGTTCTTCCAAAACATCTGTTAGTTTCTGCCCCTCAGATGTCAGTTCTTGTTTATCAAGTTTGTTCTGCACTTCACCTGAGTTTACTTCCTCCATTTTGTCCGCTTCTTTCTCAGGGGTCTTTTCAGTGTTTTCCTCTTTTTGTAGTTCTTCTTGTTGTTCCTCCTGTTCTGGTGTCTGGATACATAGTTGATATTCACTTTTATCTTGTTTATCCAGTTCCAGTTGTTCCTCTACCATGGAATGCACTAGGACTTCTGGAGTGTCCTTCTCTCCTTCTGAACTTTGGGTAAGTTTGTTTAAATCTACAAGTATTAATGTGGCTTTTTGCAGCTGTACTACTGGAGTACCATCATCTTTCTCTACCTCTTCACCAGGTTCTGCTTCTAGTGTGACCTCCTCTAAAATCTTAGGTGCCTCCTTTTCATCCTCTGTTTCTACACCCATTAGTAGTACAGACATCTCAGTTCCAACAGCTGAAGTTTTCTCAATATTTGTGTTTGGTATCTCATCAGGACTTTCCAAGTTGGTCTCTTCTGTAATTATTGGTATACACACTTTCACAGTCTCTTCTGTTGTTGCTGAGGATTCTTTGTTTTCATTTCTACTCATATCTGCTTCTTTTACTGGTTCCAACTCTGCTTTGAGGAGACGTGTAGATTTTCTGGTATTCTGTGTAGATGTAACTGATTTTGCACTGAGTCTGGAACTTCTCCTTCTGATCTTTGCATTGTCACTTTGATTGGTTTCAGTGCTTTCCACCTGTGAGGCCTCCTCTATTTGAATGGTGGTCCCCTCTACAACATATGTCTGCTCCTTGCTAACCACTGGGTCCACCTCCATGGGTTTTTCTGTCTCGGCTGTTTCTTTTTCATTTTTAACCAATGGTTCATTTTTTTGTTGCTCTAAATTGGCTTCTTCTCCCATCTCAGGTGCCTCATCTGTGTCCTTTGTCACACCTAAATTTGTTTCTCTGTTTGCCAAATTGTTGATTTCTTTAGGTTCTTTTTCTACAACACCCTCTTCAGATACTGCTTCCACAAATGGAATCACATTCTCAGTAGCCTCTACAGTTGATTTCTTAGGTTCTTTCTCTTTATCTATTTCTACACCTTCTTGATCCACTGTGTCAGCACTCTTTTCTGTTACTATTTCAGTTTTTTCTTTCTCCAGAGAAAGCTTTGTGGCCAAATCTTCTGTTGGCTTTTGCTTCTCAAATTTCATGTCTTTTTTATCGAGATTGTTCTGCTCTTCAACTGTGTTTTCTTCCTCAGGGATCATTTCAGTGTCTTTCTGTGTTTGCATTCCCTCTTTTTGTTCCCCGTCTTCTGATGACAGCTTGCACAGTTCTTGTTCTGGTAAACCCAGTTCCAGATTTTCCTCCATTTGGGGATGTTTCAAGACTTCTGGAGTCCCAGCCTCTTCTGCATTTTGGGTAAGTTTGTTTAAATCTACAAGTACTACTGTGGCTTTTTGTAATTTTACTACTGGAATACCATCCTCTATCTCTGTCTCCTCATCAGGTTCTGCTTCTTTTTCTTGATCATCTATTTCTACTCTCATAAGTAGCTTGGATTTCTCAGCATCAGCAACTGCAGTTTCCACAGGCTTTGCATTTGCCATATCATCAAGACTTTCAAGACTGGTCTCTGTTGTAATAATTGGTGAGCAGACATTCACAGTCTCTTCTGTTGATGCTGAAGTTTTTTCATTTTCATTTACAATCATACCTGGTTCTCCCACTGGCTCCAACTCAGCTAAATTTGCTTCCTTGTTCTCCATCTTGTTGACCTCTTGATCCATTTCTTCAACTCTCTCTTCTGTCATTGAGATTGATTCAGTTGTACTCTTGGTCACCGTGTGTCTTTCCTGATGTTCAACATCAGCTTCACCTTTTTGTTTTTGTACATGTCTAGATGTCCTTCTCAATGGAGACTGAGCTCTTATTGTTCTACGTCTGAGACTTCTCTCTGTGCTGACTGCTGCCTCCTCTTCATGGACATCTTTCTCCTGAGCAAGACTGCTCATCTCTATGCCACTGCCTATTTGTCTAGGTTCTCCTTTGGCCTCACCTTTCGCAATACTTTCTACCTGCTGAATCACTGCTTTGCTACGTGTAGATCTCCTAACAGGGGTGATCTTGATTGGTTTCAAAGTGCTTCTGAGACATCTAACTGTCACCCCAGGGTCAACTGGTTGATCTCTAAGACTTGTTGATTTACTTGGGGTGTCTGTAGATCCTTTCTTTTGCGCATCCTCTTTAGCTTTTTCAATGTTTATTTTCTCCTCTGCTTTCTCAACTTGGCTTAGAATAATAACCTCTGCAATTTCTGGTTCTGGCTCACCCTCTTGTTCTTTGTATCCAGTTGATTGTTCTGGAGTTGTTTTGGCATCAGTTACTACATTATATCCTTCTGTTGTGTTCAATGTACCATCTTGTTTCTCCATTCTCATAATCTCTACAGCTGCTTGTTGCTCCAATTAAATTGTGTGTTTTATTTCATCTTGTTCAGTAATATCTTTCTCTCTGTTATTATCACTTTCCTCTTTATGAGAAAGTTTATGCAAATCTACAAGTACAACTTTGGCTTCACTCAATGTCAAAATTTTAGAGCTATTCTCCACTGTCTCCTCATCCTCTTCAAGTGTTGTTTTTAATTTGTGTACCTCAGTAGACTCTACAGATGACTGTTGTGGTGCTTCTTCTTGGTCTATTTCTGAAATTTCAGGAACTACATCTACAGTTTCCCCAACCTGTGTGATTTCAGTGTCCATAGTAGAATCAGTTTCCACTGAAAGTGCTTCTTTTTCTTTGTATTCCTCAACCTCTGACTCTGCTTCTGCTTTTTTAGCAAGAATCCCTGATTGATCTGTCACCTCTTTTAAAGCTTCAGTATTGTTATATGTTTCAACAGTCCCACTCACAGCCTTCTCCCCTTCAGGTTCAACCAGCATTTTTTTTATTTCCACATTCTCTGCCTCACACACAGATTTATCTTCCTCAACCTCTTTGTTCTGTTCTAAATTCTCATTTTGTTCCTCTTCAGTTCCTGTACTCATCTTGACAATTTCTATATCCACCACAGACTGAAGTTGGCTTTGGTCAATAGTCCCTATAGTGGCTCCTTGTATTACTACAGTGTGTTCCAAATTGACCATTTCACATTCCTCTTCACTGCTTCTTTGGCTCTTTATTTCCCCAGCTGTGGTGAGGTGGGTGACTGGAGTCCCCTCTAATGTAGCTCTGACTTTGTCTTTTTCAATTTCCTGTTCCTCCTCTTTCTGTGAACTTTTCAGCTCTGAAATGTCTGTCACAGTTGCAATTACTGTGTCTGTTTTACTCTGCCAAAATGGAGAAGACAGATGTTAATTACTGTACTGACAGTGTGAAAAATTGTAAAGAATTAAAGCTAATTAAGGAAAACACATGTAGTACAATAATACTGTTCAAACTGTTTAGTAATGAAACAAACATTGGCTTATTTGGTTGAATTCATACCCTGAGTACAGTTTCAGATTCTTTTACAGAAAAAGTGTCATCAAGATGTTCCTCGATTGCCACCTCAATTGGACTTTCAACTCCTGCCTCAATGTCTTCCACCCTTTGAGAGACAGTTAATTATGTACACAATGTAGTAATAAACACTGTTATATGGTGTTCTCTTGAAAGGCAATATGTTACCTGATTATGTTCGTTGAAAGCCTCTCCTCTGAATTGTCTCTGATACCTCTGCGTTTCAGGTTGCTACCTCTGTCACGCCTTGTGACAGGTATGTCATCTACTTCTGTAGCAGTGAAGAATATCAGTTAGATCTGGCTGGAGAGTCTTTAATGAACAAATTACAGGTCAACCAAAATATTGTACTTGCCTTTGGTGATGTCTGTAATGGTCTCCTCCTAAAGTTAATATCAACATTAGACATAATATTTACTTCATAATATAATTCATAATTTAGTGATTCAATATGAATTGAAAGATTCAGTCTTTTTTTATATGCATTAGATGAAAAATATTTCATATGCATCCATCTTGACATTTATATAATAATCAAAATCTTAAATTAAATCAGTTGCCAACTCAATCATAATCACACCATGTGTGTTCATTTGTTCAGATGAGAACTAGTCCCCTGACTGAGCCTGGTTTCTCCCAAGGTTGTTTTTTTTCTTCTCCATTCTGTCACCTGATGAAGTTTGGGTTCCTTGCCACTGTCGCCTTTGGCTTGCTTAGTTGGCGACACTTAATATTCATCTACTGTATATTATTGACTTGACTTCACTGCATTTACTTGGTCCCTAATAATTCGATTGGAATCGGACTAGTAGTACAATCGGAATAGAAAGTCACATGTAACCACGTCAATCGAAATTAATTGGCCAGATCTGATTAAAATTTCATTCTGATTGTAAGAGGTGGTTTAACTTGATCAGATTGAAAATCTAAACTGGAGAGTGCAATGACTTAGAAATAGCATAATAACATATTACGCACTGAACGAGCTATTCTTCCTGTTGAATAAAGAGTCATAAATGAGTGTGCTGTCATTCTGAAATTCTCTTTCCACTCATCATCTGTGAAGTGGAGCAGGAAAAGTCCCACCAGGCCTTGTTTCAGACTCTCATCCACAGATGTGGGATTGGGCATTTTGATTGCTTGATAAATGGGTGTCTCCTAATTAGGACCCAACATAGCTAAATATTAAGTCTGCTCTTTAAAACAAAGAAAAGGAGGATGGTTAGTATGCAACAACAGTGGGAAACTTTCGTGCAGAATATGCATTTTAAAAGATTAAATCCGATCAGAAACGTGAAATATAAACACTCACATCAACCCGATCAGCTAATTTAGCGTTCATGTAAACACTACGTTCGGGTTCATCAATTGGAATCAATATAGTGTTTAATAGCTGAATTGAACATTTGGGGAAATAGTTAAATAATCCTATAATTGTAAAATAAATACTGAATCAAATCACTGCTATTCCTATTGAATCGATCTGAATTTGCCAAACCGATATACAATCACATAGCAAACTAGTTAATCAAATCTATTTTCAACACAAATTGAATTAATACAAAGGTATCAGAAATTCATGTACCACAAACTCCACTGTGTATTCAGAGGTTTCCTGAACCTTTGTGATCTCAATTTCCTTTGGAGCAGTGACATCATCTTCCTCAAATTCCAGTTTGCTAACAACCTGGTCCTTCTCTGCTAATAAAGAACAACAATATTAGGGCTGTAATCCATCATTTTTTTCAAATCAGTTTAATTACATGGTATGCTAATCAATTAATTAATCAAATTTATCATCAGAAGTAATCGCAAATATCATATTCGCTGAGAAAAGCCACCAGATTAACATGATTCAAAGATATCATTGTGTCCAACAAAAGCACTGAATAGGCAAAAAATGGCTTTAGAAGTATGTATTGTTTGTTTGTTTTTTATTTATATATCACTGAAGCTAAAAATACAGCCATTTCCCTACCCTTTAGCTTCAAATTCTGTAGCCTTTTTGCTATTAGAGTTCTCTGGAAAGGGCTTCCTATTTTCTCCACTTCCCACAGAATCTCTTTGTCTGCTGGATATATACTGAAGTACTTTTCACAAACTGTAAAGAAAGAGTTTAGAGATACCAAACATACAAACCAGGAATAATAACTGTTATTTGAAAAAAAAGGTGACATTTGACCATAATGTAAGCCTGTTTCTATACCTTTATACATAGCTTCTGAAAGAGGGAATTTTAACCCTATATACTCCTTTCTGAAGCTACCAACAAAGTCTTCCAGTATCTTTATGCCATGACCCTTGCCCCGATGACACTTCCTGACAAATACTGTGTCCATGACAGGAAGTTGATAGCACTGGGTCAAGAAGTTTCTGCACAAGCTACCTGTAAGTGAAGAGTAATATGAAGTTTTCTAAAACGTAAAAACAATAAGTAAGGTCTGGAATATGAGGTTTTGAAGGAACTGTCATTACCTTTGGGTTTGTATGAGTAAAAGCCAATGGCCTCTCCATCCTTCCACAGTATTTTTGCACTTTCATGATCGCAATGGCAGAGAAAGGAAACATCTTCACTGCTCTTCTCATTTCTCAACACAATTCTGTTGAGGACATATAGGACTATCCTCTCCCCAAGAGTGCTGACCTACGATAAGCATGGCACTAGTCTTATAGTAGTTATAAAAATATATTCAACTGATCCATATTTTCCAAAAAAGCATTACTGGACTTGCATAAAAAAGAGAAAACACTGACCTTGATCAGGCCTGTTCTTGAAGGCTCTGCTGTTTTAAGAACATCTTCAACTCCCCACCACTGACCCAACAAATAAAGCCCGACAACTGCAGATATAATGTAATAAGTCTGATTACAATATGTTGCAAATGATTCAGATTTGTGTAACTTCTGACCATATTACCTGTGGTAAAGTCATCAGGTGAGAACAATGCAAGAAGCTTCTTTGTAGTATCTGCTCCGTATAGAGGGACAAAACTCACATTGCCGAGTCCAATCTCTATCTGTCACCAAGAGAACATAGTTGAAAATATGAATTTCTTTTGAAACCACATCGTTCATATAAGAATTGTTTACAGAGTATTGCCATCAATAAAAAAAAAAGCAAATGCAAAAATATATTCAACAATAATATTTAATTTTCCTGAGAATTAAATATGCATTTTGAATGGAAAGGATGCAGACATTATAGAAAGCATGTCTCATCTTACCTCTTTGGAATCGGGAAGGCTGAGGTACTCCGCTGTGTTAGGATTTCTGCAGGGGAGCTGAGACATGTATTCCTCGGCTGCCAGCTCTAAGGACTCATGATCCACATTTGTCAGAGTATCTACAGGATATGCCATCCTATGGAAGAAATCATAGTATATTTGTTTTAAAAAATACCACTCACAAATAATAATGGCAAATCGGTCATTATTATTAAGCCAACTAGCTGATGACACAACTCCTTAAAAAAAATAAAGATCAAGTTAATTTAGCCTTAGACAAAATTAGTTTTTTTTCTGGTTTATGTCTTAATATCCATAAGATTCTACTGATGTTAAAATGTGTGACATCCCAGTCAAATCTGAAGTTAAATATCTAGGTATCATTATATGTAAAGATCAGAATAAGAGTTAAATTCTCTCTATCCGACGCAAATTAAATTACAGCGTGATCTGTCAATAACAGGTAGAGTGTTACTTTCTAAGGCGGATGGTTTATCTCGGGTTATCTATCCTGCAATGGTACTGGATGTTTCCGTGGAAATCTGTAAAATGCTGGACAAAATTATAGTTGACTTTGTTTGGAATTTTAAAACTCATTTAATTAAAAAAAGTGGTATGTTAGCTGATTGGGCTATGGGAGGTTCGAGTTGGTGGATTTTTCTACTCTTAATAATTAATTTAAAGTTTGTCTTGCTTTCATAAACAGGCCTTATTAAGTTGGTCACTTATATATAATTAGCATTTTTCTCTACATAGGTACTTTATGTGGAATAAATAAAAATAAAAATATTTTATTAAATTTAAATTTAAATTTATTTTATTATTTTATTAAAAATATATTTTTAGTTAGTCAGCTTTTAGATGATCGTGGTGTTCTTTTTACTTATTAACAATTTATGCAAGAATTCTCTTTTCCAGTCCCCAAGAGAATATGCCATCGTATTTGGTGCAATTCCCGATTGTATTATGCCTTTAGTAAAGATTGGCCCTAAAGGTTCTTTAGACTCTCCTCTTTTTGACAACACTAACTTATTTGTTGACAAAAGTCTTTTCAATACCATATCAAACAAAGACATTCGTGCAGTTGTTAATAGATCTCAAATTTCTTTACCTGCTTATGTGAGTTTTTGGAATAACATATTTAAGTGATATAGAATGGGAAGAGTTTTGGCTTCTTCAACAAAAAATCTTCTTATCTAATAAAGTTGTTGAAGTTTCTATTAAAACTATCCATAATTGTTATCCAATAAATGATAAACTTGCTAAATTTAACAATAGTATTTCTCCTAATTGCTCTTTTTGCCTTCAATATAAAGAGACGATTAATCACTTATTTTGGGACTGTACTTACTGTAAAGTCTTCTGTATTGATTTTTCAAATTTTGTTAAAAAATATTTATATCCAAACTTTTGTATAACCCCAAACATTTTGTTTTTTGGTTATTCTTTGAATTTTGACCCTTCTCATTGTAAATTTATTATTAATTTACTGCTTTATTTGTGCTAAATTTTACATTCATAAATGTAAATTTTCAAAGAAAACTCCCTACTTCTTTATTTTCAGGAAAGATTTTGATATGTAAGAAATTCTAATAATTATATTGCATGTTTTTTGCTTAGTCTTTTTGTTTTGTTTTGTTCTTTGTCAATGTAATTGTTCTTCTTCTTTTGCATATAAAAAAAACAACATAATTCTCTCATCTCAGGGGGATACATGAGGGGGTAAAGTACAATAATTTGCATATATTCCTGGGTTTCTACTGATACAAATCTTAATGCTATTCGCCGAAGTAACCCTTTAATTATGCTTCTAGGGATAATTGTTCTTTCCCTCACTAAAGCTAAGTACACAGTAGGGGTGTAACAATACCCTCAATTCTTGGTTCGATACATATCCAATAATGAACTCACAATACAATATGGTAAAAGATTAACAAAAAATGTAATGTTGATTAAAATGCTAATTTTGGGATTACATTGGTAAATTATTAGGCTTGGACTTGGTGCTTGTAACCCAATGAGACTTGCCATTATCAGGACCCACAAATATTCTCCCATTGCATTATTATACATTATATTCAATATTATATATAATAGTTATGTAGTACTGACACTAAAATTCTGTAAACCTGAATTTTTTTTCACACTGTAATTTTCATGTTGGGTGAACTACACTCACCTAAAGGATTATTATGAACACCACTAATACTTTTACATACTAATACGATTGACCCCCTTTCGCCTTCAGAATGGCCTTAATTCTACGTGGCATTGATTCAACAAGCTGCTAAGAGCAATCTTTAGAAATGTTGGCCCAAATTGATAGGACAGCACAGTGGCGGTTTTACATTGAATTGCAACCGGCAAGATCCCCTATACGGTTACCTCCACATACGGTTAACTGATATTTATATATGTTTTATTAATAATTTTCGTAGACACGTTAAATTACTGAAGGCTACCAGGAAAGGTAACTAAGTTTATTAAATTAATTCACAAAAAAAATGAAAAAATATGCTATTAAAAAATATGCTTTTTTAAATTCACTGCTTTGTTAGTATTTGTTAGTTTGTTAATATTTCTTTGTTAATTACTTTATGAGTGACATTGCATAGGCCTATTTTCAATTAAAAATGGCAAAATTGGAAAAAAAGTTTATTCATTTGATTTGCCTGAATGTATACATTAACCCAACTGATGGGAATTAATAATAACTGAACTTGTATTGTATAATATTGATATATGATATATATGATACAATATTATTGTGATACTTAAAGACATACTTAAAGGTTACCAAAAAATTTACTGTTGATTAAAATGCTAAATTTTGTATTACATTGGGGGGTGTAAATGATTTGGCTTTGACTTGATGCTGGTAACCCAATGCACAGGATGGTGACACCAGAATACAAATATTCATGATTCTGATTCGGAAAAATGAATGGAACTTGTGCCAATGAAAAAGGGAACTGTTGCACGTTACTCCAGTCTTCAGTGTCACATCGTCTTTCAGAAATCACTCTAATATTTGGTATTCAAGAAACATTTATAATTATTGAAAACAGTTGTTCTGCTTAATATTTTTGTAGAAACTGATACATTTTCAGGATTAAATTTTTTCCAGAAAATTCAGAATAACAAAAGTTTGTAACATTTGACAATTTTCAAATTTCTCTAAAGAACGGAATTTGGTTTTGGAACAAATCTAAGCAATGCTACTTTGTAGATAATGTAGTTATACAATGCCTGGTGAGCATATAACTAAACATCACTTTGTTTGAATGGCAGAATAAATGTATCTACCTCTTTAACGGTGGCTTTTTTGGAATGTGGTAAATGCTGCTTGCGACATAAGGCTAAAAATTGCCCTTGGGTGATAGAACTGACAGCTGCTTTTGATGATTATTACAGTGGAGATAGAAAAATGTATCATGGATAGCTTAATGTGGAGGTGTGGCACACCAGAATGCCTCATCTCAACATATAGACTTTAGTAGTTTTCTTTTGCATTTCATAAGAATCAGCAGAGTCATAGAACATATAAGTGGGAGGAGCAATGTCTGTAACATAAACATAAAAACAAAGAGTCATCTGTGTTGTGGGCCCCTTTTCTGGTTTCGCACTTTCTTTCAATGTGTAAAGTTGTCCTTACATCCTGGAGCCAAGGCTTTCCTCTTAAAGATCAAGTGTGTAATTTCATACTTGCAGAGAGACAGGCAGATATGTATACTACCTTTTGAAAGTGCAAATCTCAAAAATACACAGTATATGGAAAAACATTGAGTACAAAGCAGACGCCCTAGAAGCTAAGAGAATGAGTCAATGTGTAAGTGATTATGCATTTATGAGCACAGGCTGAATGTTAGCTTGTGCCTGAACCAGTCAATACAAGAATGTGTTGTTGGTAAGCCACATAACAGTGTGTTTGTTCATGTTTGAGCCTATATATTTGTTAGGAAAAACAGTTAAGGGCTGCCTTATGAATTAGTCAATGGCCCTTCTGTCAGGAAACATTACCAGTGAGGCAGAAAAGCAAGCTTTGTGTGTGTGTCTGTGTGTTAGCGTTTGCTGAGAACCAGATGAACACCTTCCTCATGTACACACCTGCAGGGCAACTGAATATGAATATCAGCTCTTTGCAGAAACATGCTCTCCGTAAACTACAACTGCACAACCAGTGTGCAATCTGGTTGTTTTCTGCAACTTAGTTAGGTTGTCACGACGTGCTACAGTGACAAAACTCTTTTAAACGCCAGTCATGTATAGATTCATCCGATCAATTCAAAGCTATCAATGATATTAGGTTAAAAAGTGCTCTCCAATTAAAAAAATGCACTGCGTTCCTGTAATCTCCATATAAAAGAACAGCAGACTTTTATGAAAGAACTAATTTTAACACAGCATGGCTCACGTTCATTTAAAAAGCACATAGGAGGTGCTTTGCACATGGCATTTACATGTGACATTGTTGGTCAACAGGAAAACAAGTCATGCAAAACTTCTACAGGTCTCTAAATGGTCTCAACATTTATCTGCTGCATGCATTCAAATACAATTTTATATTTTAATAAAATATATTTCTTTAAATAAATACATTTGAGACTTTTCTGCAATTTTCATAAAACTTTAAATATTACATTAAATAATTGTATTAATTTATGTACAGTAAAAACTTTGAGATAACACTTGGGAGCAGTCACCTGAAACATACCACCAATTGTATACATTATACAAGATACACACTGTTTGTATGAAGCTTTTTATAAACACATAAATTCCAGACGTTTTTCACGCAAAGCGAACGCTTTATCTAAAATATAATACAAGAAAAGGTCCTTAGAGTCGCCAGTGAAAAGCATGGGGCCCCAAACAAAAGCCTTGAAAGGGTTGGTAAATCATAAAGCTAAAGCAGAATGGGTGTGTGTCCCACCACGCTGCAGGAGGAATCCCAGCATTTAAAGTCCCACGAACCAAAACAAACCTAATTAATTCAACACTGTTTGCACGTTTCTACATCGCAGCAAGAGACATTTATGGAGAAAGACTTTAAAATAATCTATATGAGAATATTCCGTCGAAACCCGTTGTCTGTTTTTGAACGACAGTAGAAATGTGTTTCGAGAGGTTTTGAGCAGCCTACAGATGTCCAACCGTGCAGCGGCAGCGCGCATGTGTGTAAAACATTTTTTCGCGTTTAAACATCTATATTCGACGAATGTGGGCCTTTCGAGCGAATTTAGGTAGACCGAGCAGTATTCGTCAGGTAAAACGCTGGCAAAATATGCGCCCACCAAAATCTTAGTTACATAACATAGAGCGCACTTATGTCATTCATAATGAACTAATTTAATTAAAATGTATGGACTTGCTCTTACATGTTCTTTATTTGTGCAAGAGTGTTAAAACAGTTTTATGCAAACAATTCTCGACATAGAGCGACCAACCATAGGCAAAAGTGAATAATTTCAATAAATATGCATGATTCATTAAACAGTGGACCTATAAACTCGAGCAGAAGCGAGAAGCTTAGTAAACAAACACTAATCCAGTGCGCTGATGATGCGTACTTGGCACGTCACGCCATTACATTGTTCTGATTTGCAGAACAAAAAAAACGACAACGCATACAGAACAGTTGTTATAGAACGCAAGAGGAACTTACCTGTTTGCTTGTTTTTATTCCCGTCGAATATATTGTTTTAATTCCCGTAAACCTCCGTGAATGAATATTACGTGGCTTTTACATAGTAGTTGTGTATGTAAGCGCGAGCTCGAGCCCCTCCTCACTCTCTTTCCCTCCACTTTGAGAAGTGCACGAGCAGCCAACGGGAGATGAGCGCAAAATCGCGTTATGCAATCACATTCACACTCTAAAACCTTCAACATTCTGGGCCTAAATCTGGAACGCGTTTGATATTGGAATAAAAGCATATCTGAAATAGCTCATGTTTTATTGGTAGAATTTAGAAGTAATAACAACTAAATGTTAAGGAGTATGAATGTTAAAAAAATCAGTAACACTTTCTATGAAGTCTATTATAATGCATTATAAGGGTATTCTTCCATATAATGTGTTAAAAAAATCATCAAGCTGTTGGTGGTTATAACTTTAACGAGTAGCCTACAATGCATTAACACCAGCTGACATATGTATTTACTGTATAATACACCATAAGGGTATTCTAAGTGCATTATAATGCACGCCTTAACCATACACAACATAGCCTCCACGCAATATCTAGAGCGTGCATGGAAGACATACAAAATGGATAGGCCTATATGGCGCCACTAACAGGACAACTAAACTTTTGAAAGAGCATGATCAATGATCAACTCATTATCACTCGAATGAGAATACCCTCACACATATACACACTTATATACATCATGACATCACAAAATACAGCTTACATGTGTGTGAGTTAACCAGACTTAATTTACAATGTGGTTAAAGAGACTGTATTATTTTACAAAAATAAAACAAGACATGAATAAAAATAACAATTAGCTGCACTTGTGTTATAACACTTCTAAATATATATTTTTAAATGTTTGTTAAAATGGGATTAGCCTTCTGATTTCTAGTTTCTTTATTTAAATATTAAGCTACCTATTAAATGCATATGCTAAGATTTATTAGGTAAAACCTTCACTGTAAAAAAAAAAAAAAGGGGGATTGTGACAATTGATCATTACATATTGGCCTAATAAGTTACTTCCAAATAATTATCCCCATGCAAAAATATGCATTAATCATAGCTTAAGGTCTTCACTCAAAATTTAAATATTATATTCAGCGAACATATTTAACCCTCTGGGGTTCTTCATTTATGGGTCACACTCAAGACCTTCGGGTCTTATTTTTTATTATTTTTATTTTTATTAAAGCTGTTTTTCATTTTAGAGTCAAGCCTAGGCCTCATGAAAGCAATTTTTTTTATGAGATCGGTGCTATCCGGTGGACGCATTGAGCATTTTTACCACTATAGTGAATCTTGCCTTTTATAAAAATGTTTTACAAATCGCAGCTTCATCAGAATGGTCCGAAACTTGGTGACTTTTCTGTCCCCAATGTTTTGGTGTGTTCATATACCAAGTACCAATAAAGTCACCAAGTTTCGGACCATTCCGAGGAAGCTACGATTTTAAACATAAAAAAAAAATTATAATAATAATTTGGGTCAGAAATGACAGAAGACCCCCAGAGGGTTAATTGTGCTCAGTCAATCTATGAAGTCGAAGTGAAAAATCCATGTTGGGTGAACAAGTCCTACGTCCGAAGAACTGTATACGCATGCGCAAAATGCACCCGAGGAAAACCGTTTGTGTGGAGATTTCAAATGCGGATGCGCGCGCGGGAGTAGCAGACTGGAGAACCAATGCTGAAGAACGAAACAAACATTCCCAAGAGAATGGAGATATTGTCGTCACAAGGCGTTAGTGAGTATTGAGCACTGAAATTATTCTCCAGAGTTTTGCTTTATGACAGTTTTAAACTTATAAAAAGAGATTTGGTAGAATCACGAGTTCACACATTCATTGGTTTCATGAGTGTGTTCTCGGTTACCACATAATTATCTAAATCTAGCTAATAGTTTTATTTTCCTCTTGTCTTTTATGTCTAAAATAATAGGTAATAAGTAAATTAAGTCATTTGTGTGACATGTGCGGCATGCAATGTTAGATTGCCGTCGGCGTCTCTCAGGGCTCATTGCCTTTCAATATCAAATATTTCTTAATCGTCCATTCATTCGTCTCATCCTAATTATATAAAGAAGTAACTTCTGTTCTGTCACTTGCCAGATGTGATGCAGGGGAACTTTTCATTAATGTTATTTAACTTATGCAGTGCCGCTTTTTTCTTAATCACATCAAGACAGCCTGTAATGCAGAAGACTTCTTGTATGTGAGTTTTCCATGTTGAAAATAATGTTTTTTCACCAAATATCCTGTCTTGGATTTTGAAATTAAACTTGGAGTATTTGGATCTATTCTTCTGTCTTCGTCTTCCTGCATCAGCACAACCGTTACAAATGTATTGTAACGGTTGTTATGGTTATTTATCAGATGATACAACATTCATGTATAATAATGCATTAAGAATACCCTTATAATGCATCATAAATACAAAATTATTAATATTAGTGTCTGGCAAAGGCTACTAGTCAAATGTAGCATCTGACTTCACCTGAAAGAAAAGCTAATGCTGAATATCATTCAAACAAAGAGGAGACTGTTCCATGTCCACCATAATGTGCCATGTGGTATTGTCACAGTCACCCGCTGAAGTGCCCTGGTTGTCTGCCAGTGGGCACTCCATCATCCATTCTGTATTATTCAATAAATGCTGCATCTGGATCCTCACTCAAGTCTCAGAGCAGTTTGTAACAGAAAACCTCACCACTATGGATCCAGCAGTTAAAATCATCTGCCTATGACATGATCAATCCCTCAAAGACCATTACCAGGACTTCTTGAACATTGCTGATTTCTCTAACCTTCCAGAATATGCTCTCATAGATTTCTTCTGTTATGGACTCAATGAATATCAAGGCTCATCCGTGATGGTCCTCGCATGTTGTTGACTGAATTTTTGGACTATGATCTGGGTCTTCTTTCACTATTGGGGAAGTTGAGGACTCTTCCCCTGAACCTTTTTTTGGGGGAGGGCACCATACAATGGAGGTTGGTCCACCATGATCACCAGCAGGCCCAGTTATAATGGTTGCTACTCCTGTGCTTTCCGTGCCATCCTGTCCAGTCACGCCATCCTCCTCCACGCCAGGGTCTCCAGTCGCCATGGCCGCCATTCCAGAGTCTCATCCTATCATGGCCGCCATTCCAGAGTCTCATCCTATCATGGCCGCCATTCCAGAGTCTTGTCCTATCATGGCCAGCACCTGAGTCTTCAGCCAAGATGGCTGTCACGACTGATTCTTTAGCTACCATGGAAGTCCACTGAGGTTGCAGCGCTGGCCATATGGGTCCACAGCTATATTGTGTGTGTGGACTGCACACACATTGGTTTCAGCCACTGACAAGCGTCCAGTGTCGGCTCCAGCCCATGAACCCACTCCAGAGCCTGCTTTGCCCTGGCCGCCTGCTCTGCCCACTCATCATCACTCATAGCTATAGCAAGCATGGTTTACAGTCCAAATAGTAGATTAAGACCCCACAGACACTTTAGCCCCATCATCAAGTGGGCTATTTTCTCCTTATACTACCATTTAATTTGTGTGGCGGTTATTGAAAAACAATAACCACCTCAACCACCACCAGTATGCAGCATCCACTTGGATAATGTGTTTGGCAGCCACAGTGCGCTCACCACACCGAGCGGCCAAATGTAACAATTTATTAAATGTATAACGCCAATTACATAGATAATCAATAAAAAGAGAATCAAAACATAACATCAAATGCTCTGAAGTAAAAAGTCACACTCTGAGGACACTCACAGGCTGATTTAAGCTACAAATCAAGACCTTTGTACCAGTCACACTGACACATTTTAAATTATACCAAACATGTATAATACTGTATAGTACTTGTTCACATTAAACCATGTAGATTTGGGGTAAATTTCAGGTGATCTCAGCATGAGAGAGAGTAAGAGTGGGGTGAGAGGGGGTCAATAGAGATACTGAGGTGAGGCTTGCGTCTTGAATGGTGGTGCTAATTTCGTAAGAGACAGATGATATGTTAATTTCTAGAAAGTGTCCTTTGTTTTCTCAGGGAGTAATCATTCCTCAATCAGACAGCCCGACATTTGCTATTTTTTTTCCAGTCTTACAAGTGCCATTGGGATTTTTATTGACCTCAATTATGGCTCAATTATTAAATGATTTGTCATTGAAATGTTCTTGAGCTGTTTGATGTAAGAGCTCCATTAAATTCATGTCCTTTTACAGCTTTAGATACTGCAACATGTTTTCTCTTAAGGACATTTATTTGATCGTATATTTTGCACAAGCATATGCGGTCGGCCCGTTGCTAGGACAAGGTGGATTCGGCTCTTTGTATGCTGGGATCTGCTTGTCTGACGGTCTGCCAGTAAGACATTTTCTTCCCTACGTTGTTCAGACAGCTTTTATAAATGTATTTATTATAAATTATAAATCAGTAAATGTCATCTGTCACAATTAGACAGGTGTAATTTACTGTGGTTTATCCGTCTACAGGTTGCCATCAAATACATCTCTAAAGACAGGATCCAAAAGAGGCTGAAAGTTGTAAGTTTCAGCATGAATCTGTTGTTCTGTTTCATCCGTTGCGATATAATAGAGCATTTGTCCCTGCATGAAAAGATGGGTCTGCTGCTGCTGGAGGTGGCATTGATGGCCCGGATCAATTCGGCTCCTGCCTTGCCCCAACGTCCTGCAGCTTGTAGAGTGGTTTGAGCGACACCAAGACTACGGCATGATCCTGGACCGGCCAGTTCCCTGCCAGGATCTGCAGAGTTTCTGCGAGGAGAACGGCTGTCTGAATGAGAGCCTGGCCAAGAAAGTGCTGAAACACTGCACCAGGACGTCAAGCCAGAGAACCTGCTGATTGCCACAGCTTCCCATGGCATCAAGCTGCTGGACTTTGTTTGTGGCGATATGAAAGCTTTAGCATAAGTTCTGCTGGGAAGACTCAATTACTACGTCACTTATCGCCTTCACTCCAATTCAATTATATTCGCATGCTCACTGTATAAAAGCTCGGTACTTACACATGTTTGAGTTCGAGATACTGAAGCGACGATTACCCCCATCCTCCCCACCACCACCAGGATGGCCCTGGCAGGAATGGCAGATCCGATACCCTCGGATTATTCACTACGGATGGGGCCTACGCCAAATGACTCTGTACATTATCAACTTGCTGATTTATTAATAAATACGCTTTTGTCTAAATAATTCTCCCGAGTCTTTCCTGTAGAACTGCTAAAGGACTTGGCCTACACATCCGTTGCAGATTGGTTTAAGTTACAAGAAGGAAATGCTCCGTGGATGTTTGTGAATTTTTGATGATCAAACAAAGAGAATTTGTTTGGGCTGGACCATTTTCAGTGGATGTTTCTGATCTTGGGTCTCTCAGGCACTCTTGAATATGCCTCTCCTGAGTGGTTTGATCAGCACTGCTATCATGCAGGACTAGCTACTGTTTGGTCAGTGGGGGTGACGCTCTACAACATCTTGTGCTTTCCCTTCAGAGCTGCACACAGGATCTCCTTCAAAAGCAGCCTGATCTTCCCTAGAGAGCTGTCTACAGGCAAGAGATAGCAAACATTCTGAGATAAAATCCCGGAAAAGTTTGTTGTTTTGTGTTCCTGAAGACTGTGTTGTGTGTAACAGAGTGCCATCAGTAGATTAGCTGGTGTCTCAGATCTGCCACCGCGTGGTGGCAGATCGTCCCAGTTTAGACGACATTGAGTGCCATCCCTGGTTACAGTGAACAGGTGGTTATATATATCATTCTGCATGTTAATAGTTTTGCATGTGAAGTCTCACACGATGTGAAGAGATTGACAGTTTCACTGATGTACCAAAACAAATGCAATTTGCTTAAATCAATAAGAAATTATAATCTGATGTGAACAAGAAACCAATTGTTCTGGGATCTGAAAAGTCTCATTTGAGAATTGGGCCAAAACGATTGAGGAAAACTGTAAATCCTAAAGCAACGTGTTTTTTTTTTGTGTGTGTTTTTTTGTATGTTTGTTTTTTCATATTATCAGAAAACATTCCCAAGCTCAAGTCATGTTCAAAACAAAGTGAAAAATAAAAGTGTATGCTTTGTCTGGTTTGTACAGGGATATTTCTTTTGGCACAAGCCATCTTCTTAATCAAGGTTATATTATAAAATATGTTGTTTATCACATGCATAATTAACATGTTTTTATGTTTGTGTGCGATTTTGGAAAATCTCAAGACTCAAGGTAAAACAGAAACATAAAATACTTATTCTGGCTGTCTCCCAGCTAGAATATTTATTTTCTGGGAACAGTCATGAACTCAATATAGAATGTGGCTTATGTCACAGTGTGCGCTCGCCATCCAGCGTCTAACAGCGTTGTTTAAAGCTGGCACTTACACTCATCTCAAACATTTTCAGAGGATGTTAAGCCTCATGTTGTCAGCATCAGCAGTACTCAAACTAGGCCTACTGTATATGCGCCCCATTTAGCGCTGGTTAAAACCCTTCTCACCGGCCCGTGCGTGGCAGCCAGGCCACTTATTCATCAAAGTGAACCACGGCTGTATCAAAGCCCTGGCTCCTTGGAAAGCAGAGAGAATGGACATGGTCTCAAAATGGAAAGTGACAGATGCAGAATCTCGACAGATGCATCCAACCTAGGTTGGGGTGCCATGCACAAAGGCAGGCTTATCTCCGGCCTTTGGTCAAGCTCAGAGAGGCGGCTGCACATAGACTGTCTAGAGATGAGAGCTGTCGAGCTGTCTCTAAAAGCTTTCCTCCCATACATAAAAGGTCACCACGATCTAGCCTGAATGGACAACATGTCAGTGGTATCCTATATAAATTGCCAGGGTGGACTTAGGTCAAGAAACCTGCACACCATGGCCTTCTTTTATGGACTCAGCACAACCTGTGCTTGCTAAGGGCAGTGCATGTGCCAGGCATTCTGAACCAGGGCCCGGATATGTTATCCAGAGACAAAATTCCCCCAGGGTCCTGGTCTCTTCACCCACAAACAGTTTAGCTCATTTGGAGCATCTTCGGCAAGGCAGAGGTCGGTCTCTTCGCCTCAGAAGACAATGCTCCATGCAGGGACACAACTGCTCAGCCGCCCCATTGCCGATACCGTTGAGGAGAGACCTCCTCAAGCAGGCGAAGGGGACGATCTGGCATCCCTGTCCTGACTTGTGGGCCCTTCAACAGATACCTGGGAACCTCCCAAAAGGGGTGCTGAATACTATTTCTGAAGCGAGAGCACTTTTAACCAGGTGGCTTTACGCTCTAAAATGGCCCCATTTGAGCCACTTCAGTCTGTGAGCCTGAAGCACTTTCACTCAACTGCTCTCTTGCTTGCACTAGCTTCAGTCAAGTCAATTTACATGCACTCTCAGTGATCTCTTCCTGTGTTGAATCCTGTCTTGCAACTCCAGAGTTGTCCTCAAACCAAGACATGGGTATGTACCCAAAGTGCTCTCCACTTCGTTCAGAGCACAGGTCATTTCGCTATCAGCTCTTCCCTCGTCTGAGGATGCAAATTGACTCTGTCTCGTCAGGGCTCTTAAAGTTTATTTAGATCGTTCCAACACATCCAAGCAGTCGGAACAGCTTTTCGCCTTTTGTCGGATCATTTTGGTGCGCATGTGTGCTGTTTCTCTCCATCCTGTTTTTGTTTCCAGTTTCTCTGTGCCATTTGTTTCGCTCCCTGCTCATGTCTGGATTATCTGCATAACAGTCCATTGCAGTCTCCTCACTGCCAAGGCCTGCCATTCACCATCTTCTACTCACGATACTTATCATCTTGCTTGACTATTCTCTGTTTATAAATAACCTGACTTTTCTGCATTTTGTGACTGGATCCTAAGTTAATTCCTGACATGATAACCCTGGCTTATTTTGGGAAAAAACCAAGGCGTGTACTGCGCATGTGCGCATACTCTGCGTGAGCAGCAAACGGATGCTTTCTTTGAGGGAGAGTGCTGTTGCTCATCCCTTTGTCAAGAACAAAAGGACAGATTAGGTTGCTAGGGTTTCTTCCCTTCCTGAGGGTTTGCCAGCCAGTGTGTATCCTCAACCGCTGTGAAGGAAAGTTTTCCTCTTGGCTGAGCTGGCTTAGACTGTGGCTCAGCACGTTAAGAAGGTCTGGGCCCCTGAAGGCTGACTGACCATTTCTCTGTGGGGGTTCACACCTGGGGCGTGCTGGTTATGGAGTCCTAGCAGTGGATTTGTGAGGCAGGCAACTCTGAAAAGTCTTGCCCTCCTGTTTCCTCAAATGGGCTCAACTGAAGCAACCAAAAAGTGTCTCTGTCTGACAGCCCTGACAAGTTCTCAGGTTGAGATCTGCAATAGCGCAGATCTCTTCCAGGAGAGTTGGGTTTGGTGACCCAGCATCCATTTGCCTCCCCATCTACTCCATAATCTCCACCTGATAAGCAGTGAGGAGAGAGGTGGCATTAAGAGCCCTCACTCCCAGGTCAGAACAGTAGGTCTTCTGAAAAACGGAGGCTGCTAAGCGTTCAGTGCGGCACATCCTGATTTTGCTGAGTTAGACACGTTCCCGTGTCAACATATTTTGATAGGCGAATAACACCGACGTAGAATCACATAAGCCTGGTTGTAAGCCTAAACTTGACATAAACTGTAAACTTGGCACTTAAATCTGATTGGAAAGTTGTTCCAGCAAAAACAAAGACACTGATCCAGGAACATGTTGCACTTGGTGAAATCAGGTTCTGCCTGAGTGCACCCTGGCAGTGAGGCTAAGGCAGAGAAAAAGGTTGCACTGCAGTTAGGGTTGAGGTGACGTGTCATTGACAGCTCAATGGGAGGGAGATTTGACATCCCTAACTGCATGCTATCGACATAACCCTGTTACATGAACCCAGTGTGAAAAGTGCTTATCCCAGAAACGTTTGATCTCTGAAATATAAGCTGGACCACTGTTTAACAGCTGGGGCACATGACAGTCTCTTGCCATCATAGAGATCTCTGTTCCATGGCCCGCCTGCTGCTGCAACGCCCAGTCAATGGAACGTGTTTCTGCTGCCCTCCAGCACATTTCAATTAGGTCGAGCTCTGCCTGAGTTGGGGAGGGGGACCCTTTGCTTACTGAGTGAATGTTTGAAAGAGAACATTCAGGGTGGATTCAATGAACAAAGTTAAGACAAATACAACTGACAATAACTTAGGCTTTGCTTTAAATAAAAGCCAAAAAGTGCCAAAGTTACAGATAAATACTTTTTTATATATAGACAGCAATGACATTATTGTCCTGTGCCACATGAAGTCACCAGTAATCTCACATGTCTCCCAGAAGAGACCTGTGCTCAACACTGTACTCAGATCTGGCAACATAAAACCGGTATGCATTTTAGTCAAGAGTTTCAATAGAAATGCCGTTCATCAAGCAATAACAAACTTTGATGCCCACCTTCATTTCATATACTTTAACTGTCAACAATAGACCTTGGGAAACAAGGTTTTGAGGGATGGACTTGCTGTCTTTACAATGGCATGCACTCCATAAAGAACCTAGATTACATGTCATTTTCACAACTCACAACTTTCAAAACTGTTTTATGGAGTTTTTGTCAAATGAAAGTTTATTTTTTTATTTTCTGAAAGATGTTAAATCAGCAAACAATTGGCATTGTACTGTTATACAATCAAAGAACACACAGTACTTTTATCCTTCACAGCCTTGTTTTCATACCAGTCAAAAATAAAAATGACATTACTCTGATTAAGGTAGAGTTATGAAAGATCAACCATCCCCACTTTTCTTTCTGGTTTTCTCCAATTTGATCGATCTGAGAAAAAAATACATTTTATTTTGTGCCTGCGTTGCACCATTTCCTGTCACTAGGTGGCGTGCAATATTCGTTTTAGATCACAGTGTGACTGAAAGTCAAGCTGAAAAAACCTGAACTCATTAAACCTGAAAAATGTTCAGAGTACATTTATTTATTCATTTTTTTGATAGTCAATTTATGTATAGACACATACATTTTAAACAACAGAAATGTGTAAAGTAAAACAAAAATATACAATTTTTGGACAACAAATATTGTAATTAATAAAATGCATACATTTATAAGACGTCCACAATAAAGGCCTCAATAACAATTTCATGACCTGAATATATCTGGCTAGGTTAGGTTACTTCATTTATACCTGCAGGTAAATTTGTTTTGCAGTCAAATGATATGATAATAAAATTCACACACAATTAAAATAATAATAATAATATATCAAAACAAAATAACAATAACATTATACATGATATAAGACATATCATAAAATATAAATATTACACATATATGTATAATATATACCAATATACATACACATACATAATAGGCTATAGATTATTCAAACTTTTAGTTGTCATTCTGACTTTACTGTGTTCACTTGTTTAACAGCTATTTCAAATATTTGATTTTTATTTGAACTTGGAGAGTACAACTCTGGTAGCCTTACTAGTATTTGAAATTGTGATGTTTGAAACTAAAACTTAAAGGGATAGAAAATGTTGTGCACTTACTCACCCTTGTTCCAAACCTGTATGAGTTTCTTTGTTCTGAACACAAAAGAAGATATTTTAAAGAATGTTGGTAACCAGACAGTTGATAATAGCCATTGACGTCCTATTTATTTTCCTACCATGGACATTCTTTAAAATATCTGATTTTCTGTTCAACAGAAGAACAGGTTTGGAACAACATGAGGGTATAAGTGATGAAAAAATGTATTTTTTGTGTGTGTGAAGAACTATCCCTTTAACACCATTGCTAGATACAGATAACCTCACCATGTGACAACTACCCATACTTCTGCAGAAATATACTTAAAATTGCACTTAAGTATACTTGACTTGAAAAATTTAAGTAGCTATATTTGTCCCATACTTGTACTTTTGATTGAGATATAACATCAGTTTTGGGCGTAACACATTACAAGTAATGCAAGTTATGTAATTGGATTACTTTTTTCCAAGTAACTAGTAAAGTAATGTATTACTTTTTGTATTTACTTTGTGTAACAGTAGTACACTTTGTGTACAAAGTTTACAACTTCAAAGTGTACTTCCATAAACTAAAAAGGTATTTGACTAAACTCAGTAGTCTATACCCATAAGTTCACTTGTAGTACAGTTTCAGTACACTTTGAAGTACACTCTCAGTAAACTAATTTATAATGCAAGTATACTTGTATATTTTCTTTAAGTAAACATAACATCATAGTTATAGTTTACTATTTATATATTATTATATGTTACTATTAAGGTATTATTCTGGCTTCATGCATCCTTTTTTATCAACACTTGAATGTGGGTAAATTTCATTTTAAAAAAGCTGCATTTTAAACAAAAGACTATATCCAGACTACATCAATTTTTTTGTCAAAGACTACATCCAGATCGGATTGAGTTCATCAACATCCCCAAAGCTTCACAGTTGTTTCCTCTTTCGACATTTCATTCTGTAAAGTTAGACAGTTTTGAATTATATGCTGTTTAATGTTAGATGATCGCGTTGAAGGGGGGATTCTGCAATCCCCTGCCGCTTCAATATACCTGTAACTATCTTAATCAGATTCATAATTAAAGCCTTAATTACTATTTATCCTCCTATTTCTTATGATTAATTCCTGTCCTTCCTATATGTTTTCTAAAGTTTGTGTTTTGTCTTTGAGTGGCGAACGAGGGTCTGGCCTTGAAATGTGTGATGTGTCACTAAACACTTGATAGCAACATGTTGTTGTGTGTTTGGATTTGGGAGGTATCACACAACTCTAACATGCTGGGAGTGCAGTAACAGTGTTTACTTACTTAGCCCGGCTTTCAGAGATTAAAAATGGATTTGACTTTCATTTTTATTATATTTTATTCATTTTATATTTCCTTTTACTGAAACACTAAAGAATCAAGATGAATATTGCCTGTACTATTGTCTGTACCTCTCACTGAGAGAAAGCACATGCTATCAGTATGTTTTGGGAACATTTTGGATCAGAGCTTAATCAGTTCCAACCTTGAAGAGACTGTATTTGTGTATGTGCGCAGTATTCTGGGTTACCGATCAGTATTGGAGTGGGCCAATGGGCACCCTGAGATGATGGCGTGGACTTGTTTTTCTGGACGAGCTGGCGCCTGCTCCAGACCTGGAAGGTTACTGAACGCGTCAACAGGTGACGTGTATGGACACCTGCATCTGATTAACTGACAATGTGTAGAAATTTACCATTTGACTGTGAATTTTCTCTGAGCCAATCAGAATCATACACCTTGCCTTAATGACGTGGCTAGACCTTGAAAACAGTATAAATGTTGGGACAATTGTATGTACGGTACGACGAGACTGGTAGAGGGGGAGCGCGGCCTACAAACTCCTTGTGAGACTTGAGGCTGGCTTCTACTGATGAAACTGCAAACTAATCTTCAGTAAAATTTTTCTTTAATTAATTGCACTCCTGACTCTTTGTCTTCATTCTTCACTATTGGTCTCTGGGTCTAAACTGTTAAACCCCTAACAGCGTTATTTTACATTTGCGTAAGCAATCTTCTATCACTTGTTTCTGCTTCTTCTTCACTTGTGTTTTGATCCGAAGATTCTGTACTATTTCATAAGATGCACAAAAGCACCTGCTACCATATAACAGTGTAAATATGGATAGCTGGAAAATTCAGTCATGGGCGGGGAAAAGTAGATTTGTTGTAAATTCCTATGTTCTCTACCAGTGGACTAGATACTCAGAATTAGGAACATATCTGTTTTCTTTATAAAACAATATTTTCAAACAATGTAAGTCATAAAACTATGTGAAAATAGTATTTAATAGGATACTCAATCAAAAGAGTAAACACACCTACAAGCCAAGTATACTTAGAATACTTAATTATACTTTTCCGCAGTATTGGGGAAAGTCACTTTCAAAAGTAGGCCTAATGCATACAACATTGGGTTAACTCCCTAAAAACGTACCTAATTGCATTACTTATTTGCATCATTGTTTGCTTTATGTAAATGCATTTTAACACCAAAAGTAAATGAAACAAGCCTCAGGCTGAAGTACATGCAAATTCACACCTGTACTGCCCTACAAAGGCAAAAGACAGTAACTTCATTTTTTCGAAAATGAGTTACTGATATTTTTGACACATTCAAGACCTCCTTTATCATGTGGAGAAGTATCTTGAGTCAGTTCTGTTGTTTTATCGAGAAAATAATGGGTTGTCTTAACAGTAAATTCCAAAATCACTGGAGAAACCCAGACAGAACTCCGTGATACCAGTTACAGTTTTGAGCCTTCGTTTAAGAACGCTCAAATTGAGTTTGGATACTCTGCTATTGTTTAGCCGTTGTTTAGAAGTTACTGTATCAGCCTGGAGTTATGGTATTCTGCCTTTGTTTTACTGTACATTAAAGTTTAATGTGTTTAAATTAGGGTGTAGCCTGTGTCATACATCTTTCACTGAAGCACTTCTAACACACGCTATACCTGAATAAAAGTGTAGGTAAAACAAATAGTTGAGTGGTTGTTTTAACTAATAGCATGTTTACGGATGGTTGAGGTGGCTTTGAAATGCAGACATCAAGGTCAAGGTAAAAAATTGTGTAACACAAAAGATGCATTTTATACTAACAAATTAGATCTACTTTGTTCTGCAAGTAGCCTATCTAGTCAGGTTTCCAATGAATAGTCAGGTTTCCAATGAATAGGCTACCAAACTGCTCCATATAAAAATCAATTGTAAATCATACAAAATAAATGCCATGGTCACTAGATTTTAAACAGATGTTACTATAATGATTTTGTAAATGGTGATCAGCAACCAAATATTGATAATGTGGAAGTTACTGCCATTTGCCTTGGTGTGGTTTCTCACTTTTCGCAGGCAATACAAAGTAGTACAATAACTTCAAAACAGGGGTCAAATGTCAAGTTTGAGCTCAAGATTTTCTTTTATGTAGATAATTTTCATTATTAAAATTGCCAGATTTTCAGTGTCCTACCTCTAAATAATTTGGCTGGACAACTAAAAATCTTTAAAGTAATTTTTCTCAGTTCCACGTCTTAAGCTGTGCTGCCATTCTGGATTGGAGAAGAATATATAATGCAAGAGAATAAAGCAATAAAAAGGAAAAACAAATGTGAAATGTTGTGATTGCTTATTAGTATGGTTGAATTGGATCATCGAAGGTCAGCGGCAAAGACATTGGTCAGTATAGTGAGATTAAAAACATAAAATATAGCCTATTTGTGTAATTTAACATTTAATTACTTAATAAAATAAACTTTTGTACAGGTAATCTTGATCTCCCCTATATATTTATAATAAATGGGTGGATGGATATAGATGGACCACTGCTGAACCTGTCTAAAACTGTAACTGCTGTTTGCTTCCACTGTTTGCTTTCAAAAAGGTTTTTAAACACAACACAATGCAATACATAATTCAAAATATGGGTAAAACAACCGTGAAAAGTCAGCACGGAAAATCCCTTCATATTTTCACAGTAGCCTACATTGTGCCCTATTTTTACAGACTTTTTATTGAGTGTACAGTATTTTTCCAGTTTTGGCTGCTTACCCAGCATTCAGGCCTCTGTTATAAATTTTGTGTAATTTTATAACATTTAAAAACTGGCCAACATGTCACTTATAAAAAAAATACTCTTGTCATGAGATCAAAGTTGCCTTATATTCAGCAAAACCATAACTGGACTTATAAGTGGATCAAAGCAAACACCTAAAAGTGGGAGTGTAAATACTTTACCCCCACCCCCCTTTTTTGTCTTCATTTCACCACTCACTCACTTTTGCCTTCTCTCTTTACACACTTCATGAGAGGAGTGCAGGAAGCCGCTATGTCTCTGACGCCACAGGTTATGCCTGTTCATCTCCCCCACTGACTATCACCCTCTGTGGTGTCAGTGACCTGTAACCACCTGTGTAGAAGAAGAGTCAGGATACATAAGACTTCATATCAATAATTGAAAGAAACTCTGCCCCCTCGTTTTAATTTATTGATAAGCCCACCTCGCAATATTCTTTAATTACTCGGCCACCTGCGCGCCCACCCTATAGAATGCAGAGGAAGCCATTATACACAAGAGTAGAAAATGATCCACTGCCTCAACAATTGTATCTTTGTGTGGCTAAGACTGTGAGTTAGGTGTTGGGTTTCATTAGTGCCCTCATGTTGATCAGGATAGGGCACATTTCTTTGAAGCTTATTGGCATTGCTCAAACAATAGACCTTCACAAGCTGTGAGGCATGCGGTTCTTCTAGTTTGTCGATTACAAGTAATTAAATAATCTCACATTCTGTGCATCACATTTGAAATATGGAATATGGAAAAAGGATGGGCTTGTCGCAAACCAAAAGTCAAACTGCCATCAGTTAGGCTAACTGTTAACTGCAGCCTTTTAGACAAACAGTGTTCAGTGGACTCAATGTGTTACAGCTGAATTCAGACATACAATTCCATAAGATGACTGAAAAAACAGGTTTTGGGGTGGGTCATGTGATTGGGATGCATGCGTTCTGGTCAGTTTCCGCTTTCCAAACAAGACTGACGGGTATAAAACATTTTGAACAATACTAACAGAGTAGGCCTACCAGAGTCACTGATGAAACACTCCCAGGTGTTGCCTAAAGAAGACGTCATTTAATTCACATAATGTACAGAATAAGTCAATATAATATAAAGCGTTTCAATATTTACTCACACTTACTCAGTTTATATTCTTTTTCACACATTATGACTTCGCAAAAAAGTGTTTGAGCAATACTGGTACAACTTGATTTTCCAGAGTCACTGATGATACACTCCATGGTTTTGCCAAATGACTCACATAATCAATGTACATTATAAGTCAATATGTTCTAATACGTATCAATATTTAGTCAAACTTAAACATTCCAATCCTGTTTAACATATTAGGCTGAATGTTACAGCTGGGATCCACTCAAGATCTAGACGCTATCTGGCAGTATATTTCCTGGTACAAACTGAACACTGCCAAGTGGCATTTTGATTACTCAGATTTGATAATATTAAATAGGAAGAGTTCATTGCTTTCATGCTCTTTGTTTCAAATAAAAAAATCAAATGCCCTTGGGGTACAGAAGCTTAGCCTGGAGGGTTGGCGAGTGCTGCGAACGAGGAAGAAGAATAAAAAGGCTCTTTGTTGCAGTTTGGTTGGTTCGCCTGGCTGACTCCGCGCACGATGCTGAGTGACAGGGCTTGTCTTGCTAGCTCTTGCGGTCAGTGTGGCTCTGCTCATCTGTCATGGACCCTGGGGCCTCCATCACCAGGTTCACAATGAGTGAGATTATAGCATTGATTATAGATATGATGACAGTGTTCAGAGTCGGTCAAAGAGCACAGACTCAAACTTCTTGTTCATGGAAAGGATTCGTTTTTACAGAACTACTTTTTTATTGATTTTGACAGTACTCTGGGAAAATATTGGTCTCAGTTAGTGGAAGATTAAATACACATTGTGTGTGATTTCTGCTAGCAGTGAGGGCAATTGTCTGATTAGTATGTTTACATGCTGGACAAAGCCAAGCTACAATCACATTATCAAGATCTATTGGTCTGACTTCACAAAAGCTGGAATGGTATGATTTTAGTCTGACTAAAGCGTTTACATGACATCTTAAAAGCTGAATTATTGTTATAGTTATACTAAAAGGCACAATATGTATGATTTAAGGATTAAAATATATATTTTTTTAAAAACTACAACAGTTATATATTTTGTACTTTCACTATCCAAAATGTTTCCCAGAATGTTTAAATCCAGAGAAATAAGACTTTTTACCAGGACACGGGCCGCGTCCGTGCGTTGCCAATTAATGACATCATACCCGCGTTACCCTTCCGCGTAAATTTCCAGTTTTATTTTGTAGAATCCATGGAAACACCATAGACGCTTTAATATATTATGTTTTTTTAGACAATGGAACAACTGTTTGGAGACATTTATAGACAGAAAACAAATTGTACTGTAATACAGCATTTTCTCTGTCATATTTTAATTAAATTGCATGCCATTTATCAACACAAGCCATCCAGCATTTATTATTATGTTATTCTAATACCGAGGAGCGGAGCGAACGTTATAGCATCATTTTCAACACACTCAAATCTAATATGATAAAACAGAGCTGTGTTACCCCGCATACGCTTGACTGGAAGAAGCGGAAGCGTCAATTGTGGCATTATAAAAGTTCTGCCGCTGTCGAGCCATGTGTCACGCTCGTTTCTCATTAGCAATCGCCTCTCATCAGCAATCGCTCATTAGCAATCGCCTCTCATTAGCAATCACTCATTAGCAATCTCCTCTCATTAGCAATGCTCTCAGAGCAGGGACAACATCAAGGCCCTGCTCTGCTTCATACAACAGGAACATTAATAATCACATCCATGAACTACATAGTGTGCCTTTAAATCGAACATTAAAGGGACAGTTCATCAAAAAAATAAAAAATAAATGATGTCATCATTTAGTCATGCTCAAGTTGTTCCGAACCTGAGTAAATGACAGAATCTTCATTTTTGGGTGAACTATTGCTTTCAAGGGTGCATATGAACACTGACGTGCTCTGAAGCACTTTAGATTGTGAATTGACAAACATATATATTTTTTTACTTACAGCAACTAACATTATCAACTCTGCGAACGCAGTCCTTTGCTTTGAATGACTAAGAGATTTTTTAAAAGATTGTTTTGTGGGACTTTCAGAGGCTGCCATAGGCAGAGAGCATGAGAACTGACAGCAGTCAATTTAAATGAGTTTTCACACCAGTTTCTTTCTGGCAGTAAGAAAGCCTACACAAGGTTGTGCTAATAGTGTCATATCCTTAAATAGCACTAGCATGAATAACACAGAGGTGTGGTCTCAGTGAAGGCCTGCATATCGGTACAATGGATGACCTCTCATTTTGGACATTTTTACCCTAGGGTTATAAAGAAACTGTAATTAAGCTCTAGTGCCTGTCGTTTTCAGTATCATCCATGAAGGCTGATGATATTTGGGCTGTGGTGACTCAAATACTTTGAGAGAGGAAAGTTCAGCTAGTTAAACCACCAAGTTACATAAAAAGGAAATGGGTGAGGTTCGTGGTAATGCTTTACACTAAAGGAGGTGATGTGGTAATGCTTCATGAAACAGCTTCCTTTTTGTTCACTTTTGGTTTCATAAGTGTCATTTTTGAAAAAATCTGAACACATGCCTTAAAAAGCAAATGGTTACCAATCCTAATTAGCCTAATTAGGGTTCACACTAAAAAGGCTGGAATACACTACATAATTTTAAACAGATTTTAAAACACTGTATAGGCATCACAGACTTGCCGACTTGGTTACAGAGAAAAACTGGTCATTCACTAAATGGCTGAGGATCACATAGACTTTCAAGTCGTTCCGAACACAACAAACTCACGCAGAAACATGCGGCTCAGTGCTAGGAGATGCATGACAAATTTAAACAATGTGTTCTAAAATATAAAACATGCACTCAAAAAAAATTTATTTAAATAAAATAAGCTGAAACAACACAAAACTTAAGTTTTTTGCTTAACTGCCAATTTACTCAATTTGTTAAGTTAACCTAAACCATTTTTGTTGGGACTACATGAATCATTTATGTTGCACTGACTGAGGATCAGGAGAGTAAATGTTGAAATTAAGTGCTTTTTAATGTGTTTTTTAGTAAAGGGAAAGAACAGTTAAAGTTTGTAGTTATATTTGACAGTTATATGTGACATTTAAAAGTTGTGTTATGTTTTTTGAGGTTACCATTTAGTGTAGACCTTGGTTAGCCTACGCTGTTCTCAATAAGCAACTGTGCTAATGCCAGTAATGAGAAAAGTTTTACTTGATTACTACTTGCATGCTACAAATGTTACACTTAGCATGTGAACAAGTGTTGTGTTGACTATTAGTTTTTATAGAAATAAAGAAAATACATTTGTTTGACACAGTTCCCACAGTCTAAATATGGTCATCATATGGTCATCATTCCCACAGTCTAAATATGGTTCTCCTCTTTATGCTACTTTATTTAATAGGAATGACATGATTTTTTTAGTAGTCTTGACTAAATGAACATACAACAAGTTCATACAACAAGATTACAACAAATCTTTTCAAACCAATTAGATTTTGTTGATAAAACACAATTCAATTTCATGGAAAAGTTTTCTTGATTTAATTAAGTTTGTTGTTTTTTTTTGTTTTTTGAGTGTGCTTGATATTCTTAGACTGGACAGATTTTTTTTTGTCTGAAGCCTGTGTCCATCTTATATTTCTCGTATTTCTGGGAAATCTGTCAACCCCGACTGCCTAAAATATGCTGACTGGCTCTGACTTTCCGCAACCAGCGTTTACTCGTCCAGCAAATCATGGTGAAAATCTTGGGCAAAAGTTAGCGTTGTAGCCTTATAAACATTTATGACAAATACAGACATTCAGACTCATACAAACCACCCATATTTCATTAATGTCTTATGTATAGAAATGTGGGGAATTAACGTGACCTTGTGCAATTCTATTGTTTACAATTGTGACGTTTCAAATGCAGAAAAATAAGAACAGGGACTACAGCTTTATAAAAAATCTTAAGAATAAAAGAAATTTGGTCCCACTTTATAGTAAGGGTCTTTAAGTACGTTTTTACATTGTATTTATATTTAAAAATACCTGCATGTGTCACAGAGTGCAGTGCAAAACCAACTCAAAGTCCAACTCAAACACAAACCAGATGTTATAGCATGTTGTAACTCATTTCTGTAATAACATCAACAATTACACTGTTGACTCATTTCTTAAACCTTAACCAACCCTGAAACCTAACCAAACCTGCCCCTAACCTTAACCGTATCCACCTCAATAGCAGCAAAAATGCTTTGTAATACAGCATGAACACAAAAAGCACATTGTGCCTAATTTTATGGTTAGACACCCATTATATAGCGTGACCAGAAACATGCAGCTCAGTTACGACAAACTTGTATGCTTAATTGCAAAGGTCAACATATGATACCATGGTGTTTTACTTTCAAAATGAATCCACAATATCACTAATGTAAGTTGTTTTCCTGTATGAAAGTTCTTTGTATGAATATTCAGTTCATATGTGTTTTAGTGATGCCATTGAAGAATGGCATAATGCATAACATGACATTGGAATGCAATGTTGCAATAGGTTAATATTTCTTGTGTTCAAATCATATTTGCATGTTGACTATGTGATCAAGTAGATGTGTCCAGGGCATTATCACCAGCCTACTGGAATTTCCGTATACCTCTCTGAGGAGTTGAGTCATTGCTGTCTGTTTCCTGTTTTCAGTCAGTTTAGTTCCTACATACTGCTTGTTTTCTTTTAAAGCTGGCCACATAAACACATTTTGTGACACTGATTAGACATTTCAGATCTAAGACTTTTTGTAAAGTAGATACACCATTTTTTGTATTCACATTCACAACATGTACATGATCCATGAACTGCAGTCAAACTGTTGATCTCAGAGCAGTATCTGGTATTAAGTAAATAAATTGTACACAGGAGGCTTTCTGTATAATTTTTTATCAATGTGGGGTCTGAAACATAAGAAAAAACTGAAAGGGTTTTAATGGCTGGCGTCTACATTCCAGGGTGCATTAACTTACACTGTCAGCACTATTACGGAGCCGCATGTGCCGGTCGTACTGCATTTAGATTGAGGAAATCGAGCCTCACTGGCTACCTCAGTGGTCAAACATGCTGTACAATCACGTCTTAGAGTGAAAACCTTTCAGAAAAGTAGGTTCAAGAGCTCCGTTTCCAGCCCTCTAGTAACGAACAGAGACAGACTGTCAGAGGGCAAACTCCGGACATTGGTGCTAACAGATTTGAATAAAAATGTTTATAGTTAAAATGACAAAAATTATATCAGAGTATTTGACAACATTCAGCTTCCAAAATAGTGAAATGATTGTCCTACAAGCTACCTTTAAAAATGGCCCAAGGGACATATCAGTTATAAAAAGTGGCTTTTGGGAATTAATTCGGTGTGTACACTTGAGTGTCTTGTTGCAGTGAAAGTTTAGGTGCTTTTGTCCAGCCACTGACTTGTTGAGCCTATTGGTCTTGCATCTCCACTTTAAAGACTGCTGTGAGCTTTGACTCAACAGACGGCGATAGAGACTGTAGATTAAAGATCCTGATTAAATAAGCTATTTATGCAGTGCAGTGCAAAGAACCTCAGCATGAGCAAATTTAATAAGCCTACTTTAACTATGAATAATCAAGAATGTACTATGACTAAGGGTATGTTCACACAACACAAACTGAAAACTTGGTCCCACTTTATATTAGGTGGCCTTAACTATGTACTTACATCAAATATAAGTACCATGTACTTATTGTGTTCATATTGTATTGCAATACACTTTTGCTGATATTGAAGTGGATACGGGTAAAGTTAGGGACAGGTGTGGTATGGGTCAGTTTAAGGATAGGGTTAGGTGTAAGGGAAGGGTCAACAGTGTAATTATAATAAAATAACTACAGAAATTAATTACGGATGTAATTACATGCAGGTATTTTTTTAAATATAAGTACAATGTAAAATCATGTACGTACACAACAAGTTCATTGTGTCAAATGATTAGTTAAAATGTTAGTACATAGTAGTTAAGGCCACCTAATATAGTTCGAAAACTTTTTATGAATTTTGGCCATTCATTTACACAACAACGGCCTGAAAACAAGATGTTTCAAAGTGCAAGATTTTGAAAACAATGCCGTCTCCATGTAAACAGCATAATTGTGAATTTGTAAAAACGATGACGTCATGCGCATGCGTATTACATGTTCGTGGGGTGACATCGGCAACTTCTGTCATGGCATGCATAATACATCCTTTATAGTCATTTTTGCAGATCCGTGGAGTATGAGGTCTCTGCGGAACATGAGTGGGTGTTTCTAAATTAGTGGGTGTTTCCAGACTGATGGGTGTTTATACATCACGCAATGAAAATGATCCCCTTCACCCGACCCCACCCCTAAACCCTACCCACACTGTGACGTGGGCAAATCAGGTAACACAGTTGAAACCATCCCTCTGTTTATGGCCACACCCACTGATGAGGTAACTCCTATTACTACCCTGCAGAGACATATACTTGGATCCGTGTGAACGGGGATCGTTTTGACAATGTCGTTGTCTGCTTAGTACATCACTGTTCATGACAGTATGTCTGGAAAGTGTATACAAATTCTAAAAGCAGAAATAGTAAGAGTAGTATAGTATGGCTTGCTACTTATGCAACACTCACTAAGCTGAACAAATTTGAGGACCGGAACAAACTGTTGCTTAATAACACTTACATCACTAATATACGACAAATACTCTGACTCTAAGTACACAGGTGTGACTGTTTCAGTGTAACAATACATAGGAGGGGGAACATGACTCAAGTACAACAGCTCGATACATTTATTTGAAACAGTAAATATTGAATGTACAGTAGAGAACGACAGATATTATGTAAAAATGACAGCATCACCCTGGTGTTGATATATATATATATATATATATATATATATATATATATATATTGTTTTGAATTAACTATTAAAAATCAACTGAGAAAAAGCAAAACTCAAAAAGCAAGGTGTGAATGCAAGCTCTGAAAGCCACACTGGTAAATATTGCTAAAATAAGTGCACTACACAGAATATCATTTCAGTCAGCAGCAATTTTTTTCTTTGAAGGCCAGTATTAATGATTTTTGACAAAACAAAATCAATACAACTTTCACAACTTTCAATAAAAATGGAATGAAAAAGAGGGTCTCCATGCATCTAACATTACTGGTTTAAATAAATTATATAAATATTTCATATCTCAAGCACCTACACATTCATATTTTGGGCAGATTAAAAAAAGCTGAGGCTGAAAGGCACTTCCAAACTGACCTAGCAGAAGCAATGGACTGCAACATTTCAAAAATTTTAATGAATAGCTCTGAGATTCAGCTAACCTTCCAATCAGCAGGTACTTTGGACAGACATAAGTGCAGCAGCAAACATACATATTTCAACTAAAATTCAGTCCAAAGCGCAAGGTCCCATTTTAAGACACTCTTTTCAGGCATTGTTCAAGCTGTTTCTCCTCGAGTTTCTCTTCAAGACATTTAATAATGACAGGGTCAACTTTGGGATCAAACTTGTTTGCAAACCAGTGGCCGTCCTCCAGAAGCCACCGGAGCTCCGCTGCACCATAGATGCAGACACTGCGCCTGTGTGTGCCAGTGCACTGTGGATACAAACGGTTTTCAAGGTAATTCCATTTAACCAAACGCGTCCTACTCTTTAGATCTGACACATCAGTCTCAGATCTTTGGAGCTCCCCAGGAACTCCAGGCACTCTAGCCATGGTTGCCCAAAAGTGCTCATCAGGAGAATATGTGTCAGCTGACCACTGCAGAAAATCCTTTGGCAGTTGATTGTTCATAATATACGTCACAAAAGCATGTGTCAACACAAAGTAAGCACTCCCTACAAACATCTCAATGTCATGAGGTGGTGGGTCTTTAGCATTGGAGGTTTTAATAGGCATTTTCTGGTATTCATATGATACATCTTTCAATTCATACTGAAACTGAAATCGCTGCTTTTTCATTTCGCTGGGCCTACTTGTTTCAAGCATGTTTGCACCTTTCAGTTTCTTGAGCTCAGTTACCAGCTCATAATTGGACTTCAACGGGAAATCTTGGCCACACAAATTGATAACATACTTCCATTTGACCTCTGATCTCAGCAGGTCTGAAAGGCAGTTGAGATCTGCATTAAGTCTTGTAATGTGTGCATACTGAACAGACTCGATTTTAGATGCTATGAAGACATTTGGAAAACACTTCTCCAAGTTCTTCAATGCTGCAATAAAATCTTTCGAGGACTTCTGGTCATAATGAATGCAGTAAATATTTTGAGGTGTGTAAATGGCTCGAAGAATCCTTTCCACCATTGCACTGTTCTTGTGCACCACCAAAGAGTATGCGATTGGAAAGCTGCATTCCTCATCAGTGACAAAGATCTCATTATAGCCCCTTTTTTCGATGTAGTTCTTGCAGTCTGCCGTGAAAGAAACAATGCTCTTATCATCAACTTCCACAATGTTTTTCCGTCTTATCTCCAATGACTTGCCAATTTCCACTGGTTCCAGTTCATAAATGGCTGTGCAGTTAATGCCATTCAGAGGATGAGGTTTGAGTGATCTATGTGTAGCTCCATAGGGCTCAATGTAGATACTGTCGTCCATTGAAATCTTTATGTACACCAGCTTCACCACAACAAACAGGGAGACAACAAACACATAGAACTTGCATCTTAACCAGTGTAAGATAGCACATCTTCTTTTCATTCTGTTGAAAAAGTACATAAAAATAGGTGTTAGAAATAAAGCTGATATATGCTAATCTTCTGACATGAAACGGTACTCGTATTACATCAGAACTGAAGGGGATTTGCCTACCTTGCACACTGCCGGTCTTTTGTTTTGTGCCACTGCCATCAAATGTTTCTCAACATTACAATATATGAACCTGCGTGACAAAGAAAGAATAACATCAGAATGCAAAAAACAGCTGTTTCTAGATAAATTCGTAACCTAATATTGCAAAAGTTGATGCACGCAGAGGCTGTTTGGAAAGCTTTAAAGCGCACGAGACAGATTAAACAAAGGTATAGCCTAATGAGATACATTCCCATCAATTTGCTCAAAACGCAAGAAAAGTTGACTTATTATATATCCGCTTCCCTATTCAAACAAATTGAACGACTTTTAAAAAAATACTGTCAACACATTTGCGCGTATACAAAACAAACTTATAAGCGATCGAGATACTCATTCAATGTCCTATCGATCTCTAAATGATATATCGAGTTCAGGATACTTACGACTGCTGTTAAGATTGCGTGGTGGACTCGTACAGTCACTCCGCTCAAGACGAGTAAGTTCAGGAACTTCACTTTCAGTGACTCAAGAGAGGCAGAATGAGGCATGAACGCAAGCCAGTAAAGTCCCGTCCGCCCACTAATTCGGGCTTGGTCTTAAAACCTAGTCATCAGACTGCTTTAGTTTAGTCTTTTGACACACGCACACACACAAGCTCTTTATCTCACACAAACTGTATCTAATCAAAGCGCGCATATAAAGGCTAGGATCAATACCAGTTAGTTATGTAGCCTAATGTACATATACAAAAGGAAATTGTAATGTGTTCATTTTATTTTAATATCAAGACCATCAACTTATCATTGAATAGGTGATAGGTGTACACAGACGTTTCACACATTCATCATTTTCAAACTCAAACTAAAAAACAAAAAAAAAAAAACACTTTTACACTTTATACAAGTTTTAAACAAACATTTTATAACACCATAACAGTTTTATCTTGATACTCTATCAGCTACTTGCTACAAGCAACTAAGTATCAAAGGTCCACTCCTCACTCCGTGCGAACAAGTCCCAGTATATGTTCATCATATGGCTTGGAAAAAACTCCTCATCGCTGACCAAATGAATCGACCTGATGTTCATGAAAACGTCATTTTTGGATGGTTCTAAAGAACAAAATAAATAAATGAATGCATTACTATACAAAATTACTTATTAAAAAAAAAAGACACATTTCTTAAGTTTTTTCAAGTTTATAAAACATTAATGGTATGCTGTTAAGTTTTTTTTTTTTTTTAATAAATACAAAAGGACACATTGTATGCTTCCATTGTATGGAGATTTCTATCAACACAATAGTATTTAATAACTATGGGAGTTTCTGTGGTAGCTGAATGCCACATATCCTGCTTGTATATGGTTTTGCAATCATCTTTTAAAAGTTAGCTGATTTAAATAAGATTGGAATGTATGAAACTGAAATTCTGATCTTAAATGTATTTTCTTGTACGAGTCTGTCATGTAGTCAAGATAAGAAAATTAGGAGTAGTGAGACTGATTGAATGACTTATACCTGACTAACCTTTTACAGCAGGTTCTGATGTACTGGCATTGCAACACCGGGGCTCTATTGATCTCATGGGCGTTTTCTCTGTATTTAAATCACTTGAAATGTAAAACTGTGAATTTGACTGATACATAACCTGTCAAGATAAGACAAAAAAGGTTGTGTAAAAACAAACAAATAAAAAAACCCTTGGTTTCAAGGTCACTACTAAATCATAAAAGTACAGACAGAGCTCACATTAGTGAGAGTATTCACATTAGACAGTATTCTTGTCTCATGATTGCTTTACAATTTTAGTCACGCATCAGAAATATAACTGCAGATATTAGCCTGACACTTCAAACAACAGTCTTATAGGCCTACCTTTTTCCATGCAAAATCTGAGGTAACAGGAACTATGGATTGACTCTCCAGGACTGATTCAACCAATTGTTCTGGAAGAAGGAAGACTCTCCCACTGGCATCTCTGATATATCCATTTTCCAAAAGAGAGGCCTTGTGGCTACAACCCTACATTTCAATCAGAGCTTTACGAATCCTATGAAAGTCACCAAACTAACTTTCAAATGGTCTAATGGCAAAGTCTTGATCAGCACAAATGATTTATTAAGTACTGTACCTTAAGTGTCATTTCTAAATTATCATCCCCATGTTGAATGATTCCATCTCTTATAAGGCAGGTCAAATTCCTATTGCCACTGATGTCCATCCTTGTTCCTGGTGACTGCTGATCTGTTGAGGATATATCAAACATATCCATGAACCCACTGAAGAAATTATGACATTTTAACTTTTATATGAACTATATCTCTTTAATTAATAAGCAATTTTTGCTCTTTCTCATTCTCTTCTATGTAGATACTTTCACCTGGCTGCATGTGCTCTGTAGCCAAAAGCTGAGATCCTTGTTTGGAAGTGCTAGTTGTCCGGGCAGGTTTACGAAAAGGTCCTTTAAATGTCAAAAGCAGCTCTTTGACGCTTTCTTGTGCTGCGAGGTCTACTGCACTCTGTCCCAGCATATTCTTGTCATGAGGGCTTGAGCCAAACTGAAGGAGAAGCCTCACGATCTATGCATAAAATATAAAGATCAGAACTTGAACTGCTTTTGAAACTGCATTCACATTTTAGTACACGCTGATAGTGTTAATGAGGTGGTTAAATGGTGGTGGTTAACTGGAGATCAGGTTGAAAGCTGTAGAGATAATACTGGAATAGTAGAGCTTCAGTTGCAATTACATAATTCTGGCTATAACACAGGTAATAATAATAATTTGTTACATTTATATAGTGCTTTTCTGGGCACTCAAAGTGCTTTACATATAGAAGGGGGGAATCTCTTCAACCACCACCAATGTGTAGCACCAGCTGTTTGGTGGAGAGGAGACCAGTGTATGAGGATGATTAGGAGGCCATGATGGACAGAGGCCAATGGGTAAATTTGAACAGGATGCCGGGGTTACACCTCTACTCTTTTTTTAAAGGACATCCTGGGCTTTTTTATGACCACAGAGAGTCAGAATCTCAGTTTAATGTCTCATCTGAAGGACAGTGTTTTTTGACGGTATAGGGTCCCCATCACTATACTGGGGTGTTAGCACCCACACAGACCACAGGGTGAGCACCCCCTGCTGGCCTCACTAACACCTCTTCCAGCAGCAACCTGGTTTTCCCACGAGGTCTCTCATCCATGTACTGACCAGTCTCAGCCCTGCTTAGCTTCAGTGGGAAGCCAGTCTTGGGTTACAGGGAGATAAGGCTGCTGGCAAGGTAGTCTACATTGGCTTTAGAAGAATCCAGTGCATGAGTTACATGGGCTACTTTTATAGGAGCCCATGATCACTGTATTTTTATTGTACGGAAACATGCGTAACAGCATGAAAGTGAGTAAATGATGATGGAATTAAAAATTTTGGGTGGACTACCCTTTAACCACCACACTAGAAAGTAAAGCATTCTGGATCATTACAGAAATATAGAAGCAACCTCATATGTGTCTGACTGAACAGCATCATGCAGTGGATTACATCCATTTAGCCCTCTGCTGGTGACATCGGCACCTGCTTCCAGGAGCTGCTCCGCCACATCTACAAAACCTCTAGAACAGGCCTCGTGAAGGGCGGTCCATCCTGTCCACCAAATGAAAATGAATAAATTAAATAGATCAAAGGTAATAATGCAGACATAACAAGGCAAGGATTTTCCCACCTGCATTATCCGATATATTAACATTTATCCCAGCTTCTATCAAGTCTTTGACCAGTTGCAGGTCTCCTCTTATGCATGCCCGGTGAAGGTGAGTCTCTCCTTTTCCATTTCTCTTGTTGAGAGATTTTGGAGGAATCTGCATTTTCTTCTTTGATACTGTTGAGAAAAAAACTATATATAAAGTAACATGTTCTAAATTGTAATGATAATACTTATGATTTACACCAGGGAATTACCTGTATTGAATGCATCTGGGTTATTTTTTCGTTTCAACCTTTTTTTTGGCTGATTCAACTTCTTTTTCTGATTTGTTAGTTCACCTGTGTTGAAAAGTCCTTTGATTTCCAAACCTATGTGTGGATCGTGTTTTAAACGTGCCTCTTCATCAGTGTTATCCAGTGATGGATGTGCACACAAATTTTCAGGATTTTCATCATGACTTAAAACCCTCACTGAGGTCACTGTGTCTGGTGTGCCCTCCATGTTCTCCGATTCCTTTTCACTATGCCTCTCTTCACAACCAGAGACTTTAGGCTGAATTGATGTGACGGCCACATCCTGAATGTCAGTAGCTTTGGACCATTCCACCACAGTGCAGTCTGAATCAACTGAATTTTTAAACGTATCACCCTCAACAATACAATCAGCCCCGTGAGAATTTTCAGGATGCTCAACATCTTCTCTGGCGCAGGAAAAAATAGGTGAAACAGCACATGTGTTGGCATGATCTTCCAGAACGTCAATCACTAGCTCATTAACTGCCCCCCTGCAGGAAGACTGTGGTTCTGCTTTAGGTCTATCATTGAGATCTGTCACATTTAAAATCAGTGTGCCACCTTCCAGCTTTTCACATTCCATGCCATAATTTTCAACGTAGCTCTTACTCATTTGAGTCTGACAAATGCTAAGTGCTGTCTCCATTATCTCTACCACCACCTGCTGGTTTTGAACAGTGCCGTCTGTTTCTTCATGCTGCTTTAGGAACAATCTATAAGGAGAATGCAGTTCTTGAAGACAGATTTGTGTCAAGTCCTCATGTGGCGTGTTTATATAGTGTTTTGACCAGCTAGATATACTATCGACATGGATGGACTCAGTGGCAGGGCTGGTTGATTGCACAAATGGTTCTTTTGATGTTTCAGTATCTGCCGGTTGTTTGTTGGCAATGTCTAATTCCTCCAACGGTTCATTGTTTTCTGAAAACTCTGGACTGCAGTTTAATCCTTGATTATGGATTTTGGCCATAAGCAGAGACAGTGAACCAGGGCTACTGGAGTCAAACAGTTCCTCACTCTGTAATGGTGATTCCACCATTGCTCCATATGGATGTACATTAATGTCCTTCTTGAATTCACCTTGTAAACATGAGTCAATTAGTTCATTTAAATGAGGGGAAAGTAATGAAATGCTACATTCTTGACTGCTGTCATTGTTGGTGTCAGAAATTAACACTGTTTCAGATGGAACCTTTTGGTAAACATCAAGAGTTGACTGTTCATCTTTGCTTACATCTTCATTTTGTTGAAGTGGGGGGCAATCTATGTCTTTTACAGAAAAATTTTTCAGATCAAAGTTGAGCAAGTACTCCAAAAAATCATTTTGTCTTTGACTGTTAAATTTTGTTCTTTTGATGCGTTTCTTATCCATGGCAGAGTCATTATCATTACTAATATCAGATCCATAACTGTCTTGAGAACCTTTCAATACCCTCTTTCCTGCTGACATGGCTTTAGTAGAGTGAACATTATATAAATCTCCAATTGTGCTCTGACTTGGATTTTCCTTATCAGTAATCTGAAAGACAATTCCATGAAATAAAAACATGGATCAGTTTTGGATTACAATGCAAATTTCACATGACAGACTGGTTTAAAAGAAACCACTCACTGAATAGATGTGGTCATGGAAATAATGTGAGCGTGTCTCCTCAGCAACTGAATTGGCATCATTCATCAGAGTTTCACCAGCCTCCCCTAAGAATAATACATAGAAACAAATAAAGATAGAATAAAAAGTAGGGCTGTCAATATATTATATATTTTTAAAGTAATTAGTTGAACCCTTTTGTGCAATTAATCGCACACTTAACATTAAGTTGAGCATACACCATTTATCTTGTTTAACACATTTTGTCATAATTTGCTATATCCACCAAAGTAAACCATCAGATTGAAGGGTGATTCTCGCAAAACAAGGTAAATGTAGGTGTCTTTCCAAATACGGACACTTGGGAGATTCCAAAAGGACACCAAATGATTCAAGGAGTCCATATAATTCATAAATGCATACACACCAAATTACCCATGAAAAAAAAAAAAAAACATTACAGGACAACCACATATTTGCATATTATCTGGCCATACAGTGGTGGGATGTTTTGTCGTTCTGTTCAGTCTGTATTTCAAACAGCATGATATGTGAGGGCTTGCGTACTTCAAAAACAATGACAGAATATAGTTTAAAGGAAACACACACTGGAATGAATAATTAACTGAAAACGCAACGCGAGTCTCTATTCTCTCTGCCATCTCTTGATATAATCAGCCTGGTTCCCTTATGCTGCATCATGGCGTTGGCGCTATGGGAAGGCTCCCAGGCGTAACCGGTGTCTGAAGCATGTGTGGAAATACGCCAATTGATTGGCAGATGGCAGCCCTATCACGTCACATTAAGCACCCCTGAGTATAAAAGGGCGCCTGCCTTAGATGTCATCAGCTTTTTTGTCTTCAGGATCTGCTTGTTCAAGTGTGTATGTGTGTGAAGATTTCGCCTGTCAATGTAAGCTTGAGAGCAGAGTGAGTGCTGTCAGTTTATGCAAGGTGGATTTTTTCCTATGGAGAAGTTTTCACACTTTTCAGTATCTCATACTTGGAGATTAGAGCAGATACAGGTTATGTCCGCTCACTTCTCTAGGAGAACCTTGCTTAACACTTATATTCTGCTTGAAGATAGGAGTGTTCACATGTTCATAGAGATAGAAGAATATGGAGGGGTTACCAGGCATAAATGAAGGAAGTTGGGTTATTCCGCTTCTCACATACAAATTCATTAGCTATTGTCTCCCCAGTGTTGCGAATTCGGAGGTAGTAGCAATATGCTCTTCCCATGTTTATAGTTGTGCACTGGTTGTCATCAGTGAGGAAAGATGGCACATCCCACTTTCTCACATGCCATTCTTCTTTTATAAATACGGAGATGGAAGTGTATGCTCCTTTCATGCTTGTATATATAGGGTTGCCAGACATAGCATAAAGAAGATGGGCTATTCTGCTTCTTGCATCCCACTTCATCAACTGTTTACCCTCCAGTGTAGACATAGTGGATCTATGTAACGCGTGTCCTAAGGTCTGTGAGGAGTATGAAGACAGAGTATAAAAGTTTTATATTGCTGTGGCAGTCTACTTTCTGTCCTCCTCACTAGAGCTATGGGAATAGGCAACCATTAGACGATGAGGCATTCGATGTTACAGTTGGGTTTATAGGCTCCCCTGTGTATGGGTTGCTGTCAATAATGCCCTTCTACAAAAGGTCACGTTCAATTTGCTAAAGTTTCTAGTGTAGGATTTCACTGGTAAGCACTGCTTCCAGGTTCAGGGAAGAGTGCTGAGCTTTGGGAATTCACTAGCTGGGCCGCCAGCTCTTTTAGGAGTTAAGGGCATTGGTTCATGTCAGGGTAATGTGCCTGAATGGACTTTCATTTATTTGATTCCTGTGCTTGAATTTTTGTTGCTAGCTCACTTTGATTGTGCATATCTTAACAGCTTAGCAAAACAGGCACTTGTAGCATGGCAAAGTGGGCATTAATGTTCCCATAGCATCAACGTTATGACACAGCATCGAGTCCTTGGAAAGGGAATGTCTAGGGTTATGAATATAAGCTGCATCTTGTTGCCATTCTCCAGGCATGCCTCCTTTAGGCAATAATCTGATAGCATCTACAGCAGGCACCCTTTTATACTCATAGTCGCTCCATTTGGCATCATGGGCTGCCGTCTGCCAATCAATTGTTGTGTTTCCAGAGGTTTTAGACACCGGTCACGCTCCCATCGTGATGCAAAGTCTCATTTCCTCTCAGGAAACCAGGGTTATATTCATATTCATATATACATTTTCTTTACATTAACGCTGTTTTGGACTAATTGTTTGAATTAATTTGCTTACTGGATCATTGGACTGAAAACATTCATGGACTTTAGTGGCTTAAAATGATCTGATCACAAACAGAGAAGCGAAATTGGGTTAAAGGGTTAGAATAGAAGTTTCCGCCTACCAGAGTTCAAGTTGCTTGCGCCATTATAAATGCTCAGTATGATAAACTCTTGAATACCAAGATCATCAAACTGCTTGACGTAAATTATGAGCAAGTTCGTATGCTTCAGTTATAAATTTTAATCGCAGATGATAGCGCGTTAACATTGACAGCCCTGATAAAAAGAAAAGGCAATAACTTATTTTGCCCTAAAACTATGTTGTATTGTGTGCTTACAAAGAACCATTTTCATGTTTTTTCACCATTTTTCAACTGTTTAAATCAAAGGAACAACTACATTGTGTCATAAATTTGGAACAAATGAAACTATTGTAGATCTGCTATTAAACATTTTAATTGCATACTTGAATAACATTGCTTACTTCACATAACAAAACAAATGTAATTAACATACAATTTTTAAATTCTGGCTGGACATTCACTGTAAATTTTAAATTGCAGCTGCAAATTCATATGGAAAATTGCAACACTATGAACATATACCAGATGTCTATACATTTTTTTTTAAATGGACTACTAAGGCGATGAGATCACTTCCACCAAAGTGATGTATTATCAAGGATGGCATACAGCTCAAATGATGTAAAAGTACATAAGAGAACTAACTTACAGAAAAGAACCCAATATTTAAGTGTCAAATGTTAACCGTGTCAAACAATTTAAGTGTCAAATGAACTTATCAGATATTTGACAATCCACAGAAACATCTCTATTGCTCTAGGAACCAGAGAAATCTTGAGTGGCACATAGAGTCCAATGCTCAGGTGATGATGAATTATCTTCGATATAGTCCACTGTAACATCACTCTCTAGGCAGCTGGAGGTGTCTGATCCCTCACTCTCTTGATCTTGAACCATTGAGAGACTCTGGCTAAAGAAGTCCTGTCCTTGGTCTCTTACAAGACCCAGTACATTGCTGCTAGTCTGAGGTGATTGTACAACTGGGAAATGAGGACACACAACACCCCAATCAGACTGAGCTGCATTCCCATTAATACTTAGATTATAATCAGTGTTGGGAGTAACAGAATACATGTAATAACTATCAGGATTACATGGTTTCACTTTAAACGAAATAAATTATTCCTATGCCATAACACTTTTTAAATGTTAATTTCAATTAAATGTTGATTTAAAAG